>APFE031057514.1:5432-33853 GCA_000404065.3 Pinus taeda | reverse complement strand
AGTGTAACCCCTTATTATTATTAGTACAATCCCCATATTATATTGATGTACCCATGTAGTGCCCATATTGTTACTATTGTGCCCCATAGAAGCCCACTATTGTTATTATTGTGCCCTTACATTATTATTGTTATGTAGCTCTGATTATGTTATGACCCCTTAGACTCCTATATATAGAGAAGAGGTCTTTTCATTTGAATCATCCAAGAATTGTTCATTTATGTAATGTAAAGGAGGTTGCCCCCTCGAAGAGGCTGAATTCTAAGGCGTTGATCTATCTTTTCTATCTTTTCTTGAGCTAGTTTCATAATAGGTTTACTAAGAGTTTTAATGCTTAATATGCCCGTCCCCTTCAAAAAAATGTTGTCCTCAACATTTTTGGGCATTTATGTATGAATAAATCGTCTTCCCATGTCACCTCTTCCACTTGTAGGTTCTTCTATTATGAAGTACTCAATAATTGTTCAATTTTGTAGCTACTTAATCCCTATTTCAAGGATAGTTTTTGGTTCTAGTATGTTTTTACCTTCTTCATTAACCTTTGTTAAAATATTTTGGACTAACATCTTGTCACCTATTACCTTCTTTAAGCAAGAAACATGGAAGACTAGATGCACAAGTTAATATGGAGGCAACTACAATTTGTAATCCAAACTTCCAATCCTTTGTAACACCTAATAGGTGCCATAATACAAGGGTGCTAATTTATTGACATTATTTTATTACTTGAGGGACATTTGCTTATATGGTTGTCTCCTTAAAAATACCCAATCCCCCACTTCAAATTCAGTTTCATGGTGATGTTGATTTTCTTGTTGTTTCATCATAGTTTGTGTTATAACCAAGTTTTCCTTCAATAATTTCAAATCCTCTTGTTGGTGCCTTATGTGGTCCTCCACTACTTGAACCTTTGTAGTCCCTTTTAAGGAGTGATATGATGGATGGAGGATGATATCCATAAAGTGTCATAAATGGGGACATTTTCGATGAAGTACAGAAGGATGTACTATACTACCATTATGCCAAGGGAAACCACTTGACCCATTGTGCTTTTTTATTAAATGCAAACCAATGAAGGTATACTTCTAAACATTTATTCACAATATCAATTTACCTATTTAATTATTGATGGTAAGATGAGGTGTGACCCAATTGAGTAACCAAACAAGAAAATAATTTAGTCCAAATTTTTACAATGAAATTTGGATCTTTATCCCCAAAATGGGGTGATTGTGATGCGCTAGGTGGGAGGTCACATGGTTTTCATCCCACCAAGACCTCATGCACAAGGAAATGGCCATGCACCCTCCTCTATGTCATTAGAAAGCCTTAACACAAATGCTATGGGTTCATGAACCACCACTTCAATTTATGAAGATGAATCTAGAACTAATGTTGTTTTAATGGTCATGATTGAGTGCAGAACTATAGTAGTAATAATGCTTGGGTATGGATTTCTAGAGTTTTCATTAGGTTCACTCAGAGCTTACCCTCCTATTTATAACATTAAAACATGTAGGTGCAGCCATTCATTTCAAGAGGTGGGTGATATTGGCACAAGGAAGTTATTAATTTAGGGTATTGGGCCTTACAAAGATGTCAATTATTAGCTTTCATTGATTATTGTGCTTCAATTTTTGTAATGCAAAATTATGTGGACTCCAAGGACACAACATTAATTCTATCTAGAGGGAAACTTTCACCCTTTTTTTTCTTGCATTGTTTCTAGTGTTCATATATGGCACATCCACAAGGAATTAGTAACATTGTTTCCTCTTTTCTTTATTGTTGTGTCATTTCTTGGCACCTCCCTTGGAATGTGGAAGTCAATTTTTGTAGGGTTACCCTTCCTCTTTGTATCTCTCTCTCTAGTCATAAATTTATCCTCTAATTTATTCCCTAAGCAATCTTATAATCAAAGTCCGTGCACCATGAGTTTCTCTCCTCCTTGGCCTCCCCTACTCTTCACTTCCTTCTCCCGAGAGGATATATACCTTTGGGGGAGTATGTGTCATCTTTGATTTTGGTTAAAAATGTCATATCAATGCGCAACAGCCAATGATGAGTGGCCTACTATAGAGAACAAGGGATTCTCGAGCCTAAAAGAGAGATGCAACTTAACAAGTATTTATCACACCCACATCG
This sequence comes from Pinus taeda, assembly GCA_000404065.3. Classification (NCBI taxonomy): domain Eukaryota; kingdom Viridiplantae; phylum Streptophyta; class Pinopsida; order Pinales; family Pinaceae; genus Pinus; species Pinus taeda. The sequence goes on along the minus strand of APFE031057514.1, from coordinate 31,708 downwards.
CTTAGAACATTTAAGATGAAATAACAACATTGGAAAGTGATATGTATATGAGTAAGGATGTTTGATTGATATAGAAGTGTCTAGAGAGGCAACAAACTAGGTGCTTGACACAGGGAACCCCAAAGGAAGATATATCCAATACATGTACATTATAGATATCTATAGGCACCTAAAAAATCTATTGATTCACTTACTATTGGATCTCAATAAAGCCAAGGAAGAAATCCTTCCCATGTTGGACAAGTTATAAATTTCCATGAAGAACTTGGATAGATGCTTGAATCGAATTCAATACCATCTCGGACCTCCTTCAAATTTAGGCTACTCACCAAGCATCAACAAGGAGCTAATCACAATGGAAGCTCCTCACTCTCCTAAGTCTAAATGACAATATTCACTTATCTCATTTCTTTAGCTCCTTTTGTTGGTTTTTTTTACATGATCAAGTGTCTATTAAGTCGCAAATACCTTCAAATTAGTCTCTATATTTTTTTAATAGAGTTTTATGGTATCATTGTTTGGAAGTTGAAGAAACTTTGGCTTTTCCACTAGTTTGGTTTCCTAATTGGCAAACTAGAACTAAATATAATGTACATCCCTAATGCATGAATAGAATTTAAGTTTACAAAAAAAAACAAAAGGATCTCTTTCATTCACAATAATCTTTAGGATTCCATGTGCTTTTGGATTGTTTCCATGAATATTGGTGCCATTGTACTTGCTTTAAAAGGATAACAAAGAGAGAAAAATGGGCATACTTTGTTAGGAGATCTATTACTACAATAATGAAATTCCTTCCTTCAAAATTGGGTAAACCTATAGTAAAATCCATTGAAACATCCTCCCAAAATTGACTTGTTCTATCTATTGGTTGTACGAAACATTGAGTATTGATTTTTTCTCACTTATTATGTTGGAAAACCGCACATTCAACCCAAAATTCTTGAACATTAGTTTTAATACCTTCCCACAAAAATCCTTCTTAATCATTTGTTAAGTTTCCGAAAACCCTAATTGTTATCGTATAGGAAAAGTTTGAAAATAAAAAAGGATGGTTTATTTGAGTTGGAAATTCTTACATAAGTATAGGAAATCTTGATGACACTACAGGCCATTCTTCCATAACAAAAATTATCTAATGCACTTTGGTCCTCTTGTAGTTGTTGAATGATATTGCATACCTTCTAATATTGGTTCCATTATGTCCTTGCTTCTTCCACCTAATGAGATTTTGAAATATGAATAGCACATAGTAAACCCTATGTTTCATTTTCTTTCCTTGAAAATTACATCAGCTACCATATTATGTTTTTATTTTTTGTAGATAATTTCAAAGTCGCAACCTAGCATCTTTGTAGACCATTTTTATTTCTCTTCTAATGATAATCATCTCTCCAAGAATGACTTCGAACTAACATGATTTGTTTTTACTTGTAAATGTGCTCCTATTATGTAAGGGCATGTTTTTTAACCATGTTTATTATAGCCAATATTTCATTTTCATATATGGGTTTGTGAAAGTTCTTTCCTTAAAGTTGGATGCTTTCAAAGGTAAGGGAGTTTCCTTCTTGGATTAAAAATTCACTAATGCGATGGCTAGAGGCATCACACTCCACGAAAAAGGCTTTTATGAAGTCAAGTGTGGCTAAGATATGAGTTTTAAACATAACTTCATTAATTTTTTCAAAGAATTTAGTTGCTTACTAAGTCTAAGAAAATAAGTCATTCCCTAAAAATGTTGTTAAAGGTATTGTTATTTGACCATAATTCTTGAAAAATTTGTAGTAATAACATGTCTATTCTAAGAATCCTCTAAGTCTCTTCAAGGTTTTAGGGATTGGTCATTCCATCGTAGCTTTAATTTTAGTAGGGCCCAATTTTTCACCTTCATGATATACAATATGACCCAAGTATTACACTTCTCAAACCCCCAAAGGCACATTTGGAAGGCTTTGTCTATATTTGTTATTCTTCCAATAGTTTTAGGACCCTAGTATTAACATGTACTATATGCTCTTCCCCATATTTTCTATTAACACAAAAAGTTTGAAGGAAGGGTTTCAAAATAGAAGTCATCAAACTTTGAAATTTTGAAGTTGTATTTGTAATTCCAAATGGCATAATCAAAAACTCATAATGAACTTCACATGTTATTTTGGAAATGTCTTATTGCCTCATTATGATTCGATGATATCCCAAATGGAGATCTAACTAAATAAAGAAAACTACTCCATTGAATTCATACAATAATTCATCAATAATAGAAATAGGGAACTTATCATTGCTATACATTTTGTTGAGTTGTTTATAATCTAGACACATGCTATGAACCATAATTTTATCTAACCATCACAATTGGTGAAGAGAAATCACTCTAGCTAGGTTGAATGATGTCAACCTCTAAAACTTCTTGAATCATATGCTCAATTTCATTCTTTTGTGCATATGGATATCCATAAAACCTAATGTTAGGAAGTACACTTCTAGGTTGCAAATGAGTAGCATGTCATGATCTCGAGCAGGTGGAAGAGCCTTAGGCATTTCTCCACATACCTTGGAATGATTGTTGATAATTTTTTGGAGATACATTAAAGTAGAGAATATAGATGTTTGACCATCTAGTGAGCATAATTGTGCAATTACGCCATGGTGTCCCTTTTTGAGGTATTTTTTCATGTTGTTATAGATTATCACTTTAGATGGTTTCCCTTGGATACCTCTAATATCTATTTCCTTTTCCTCTGAGGAAACTTTTATAAAAATACCTTGAAAATCAAGAGCCATTTTTCCCAATGATTCTAACAATTAAACCTTTTATACAACATCAACACTACCTATTTGGATTTCAATCATGAGACTATCCAATAAATAGTCCCCTATATTCAGCTCCATTTGCAAACATTACTTGAAATTTTGGTGATGGAAATACAAAGCAACTAAGAATTTTTTCTAATTTGTAATTAATGAAGTTATGGATACTACCTAAATCAATCAATATTTTTATCTCTATTTTTGATATATCCTTCTATCTTGAGGGTTTGTGGAGTATTAATTCTAGCTAATGCATGACAAGTTATTGTTGGAGTGGCCTCTTGTAGCTCTAGATCTTGTTATGGTTCCAATTCTCGGTCTTCTTCTTCTTCATAGTCTATGTTGAATAATTTATTCGAATCACATTTATTCACTTTAATGTACTTTCTATCATAATTGAAACATAGTCCATTTACTCTTCTTTCATCCATTTTTTGAGGTGTCAACCTTGTCAATTGAGTGAGGTTGGGAGAGGGAACATGATGTTATTCATAGTTTTTAGTGACCTCTCTTCTAGTAGCCATATTTTTAATTTGAAGTTTTCTTGATATATTAAAAGGATGCTCTAAGGATTTAGGTTCCAAGAGATGTACCTCGTGTTGGATGCTTTATTTTAAGATTCTCATAAAGGGCTCTAACAAATTATCCTTTGGAATGTTCTTTACCTTGAGAATCAACTTTTGGACTTATTGAATGTGCTATGTAATTGGACCTATTTTCCAAATAGATACTAGGCTAATAAATAATATGTTTCTCTTAATATCCACATAATGTGTTATCAATTCCTCTTTAAAATGTACCAAGACACCATAGGATTTTTTTTCCTTTCATAAAGCCATTGATAGCATACATATTGACCTTGTTATAAATACAAGTATGCAATAGTTACTTTTTGCAAAGATGATACTTGATGTAGATAAAATTATTGCTCCATCTAAAATATCCATGTTATAGGATCTTTACTATCAAGTTGTCCTAAATTGATCTTCGAAATGGAGTAGTTTATTGGTGCCAAGTTGACCCTTAGATTTTCTGGAATATTAAGTGGTGAATGATCATGATTATGAATCAATTTGTGTTATGAATTTGTAATAAAACACTCCCCATATAGCCCCAAGGGTTAGCTCAGTTGGTTGATTTCTCGTTGTTAAGTACCTTGCTAATTGGGAGGTCACGGGGTCAAACCTCCTCTATGCTCTTCGGGTTAGGCATTGCTTGTTTAGCCGGCGGGTAGATCCCTTCAAGTTGATCTACCTCAATTTTTGCATGGATGCAGCAAACACCTAGTGTCCGTGAACGACCTTATAAAAAAATAAAATAATAATAAATAAAAATAAATAAATTAAAAATAAAATTAAAAAATTTCCCATATGTGATTGAGTCCCAACACAATTGTTATCCCTATTGTTGTGATTTCTCTGGGTCTCCATATCCATTTTAGGAAACTTCTCTTTGAGAAAATTTTCCATGGAATTCGTGGATTTTTGTATTTATTCCTTGACGGTTTATGTATTTATTCCTTAATTTCATCCATATTATTTTTCATTTCCTCTTTAATAAATTCCTATGAATGTGATGAATCCACATGTTTCAACATACTCTAAGTCATTTAATCAACTTGATTCCTTAGTTGGGAGAACTCATATTCTAAGTCTTCACTTTCTTCGAATGTCATGTTTAAACTTTTATGAGTAGTATTTCTTGTAGAAAACTTTTCCATATGAGAAAAAAATAATAGTGCCCCTATTTATCACAATTTTTAGTTACCTAAAAATGGACCTTCTAATCAGAAGTTATGCCAATTTTAAGTTATATACCTTTAAAACCTTAATTTCAAGCCTATCTAGATGGCTAACCTTTATCTTGATATATATTTTAAAATTGAGCCCTCATGAGTCTAAAATACTAGTCTATGGCACCCCAATATGATTTTTTAAACTCCTATAAATATCACAGTCTGAAACTTCATTGAAATGCAAAAATGCCAAAATGACTTGTTTAAGACTAATTTCAAGAATAGTCAAGAACCCTAACTTCACAATATATCTTATAAAATATAATGAGACAAACTCTTAAAAAAAATCACATGTAATTCACTATGTCTCCTCAGTGTCCTAAAAATTTCAAAGTATGAAACTTCACCAAAAAAAATTACATTGAAAATTCCAATATGGTTATTCGAAAATCAATTTCAAGATTAGTCGCAAACATTATCTTACATAGACTATATCTTTAAAATTATAATGAAAAAAATATGAAATTTATATCACCTATAATATGGCATTTCTTCTCATTTTTCAAAAGAAATCATTGTCTAAAAGTTCCCATCAAAAAAGGTTATAGTGAAAATAAAAACATGACTTGGAGACTGGTATCTGGATTAGCCACAAACCCTAAATTCCATATGCTATCCGAAAGTATTGTGAACAAAAACATGAAATTTTGAGCATGTGTTCTTCACTATTTCCCCTTAGTCTCCTCAAAATTTTTTTGTCCATATATTCCAAGAAAAAAAGAATTACAACAAAAATGTCGCAATATATTAATTGAAGGAGAAAACCCCTAGGATCATAAGCTCGTATACCAAGTCTAATGATCCAAGTGCCTAATGATAAAAATTTAATGAATAGAATCCACTTTGAGTGGGGAACCTTTGTTTACAATGAATACAATACAAAATACAAGATGAGATGATCCTCAAACTAGGTCTCCTTGGTGTGTGTGTATAGAGGAGAGAAAGGGTACAATTATAATGAAAGGGCACAATGAAATTTTCTAGATGATGTATTAATAGAACACTAGAAATGTAATAACTCAATATCTAGGGCTTAGTAAGGGTTTTATGAGCCTTAATAATTTCTCTTATGGCGACACCTAAAATATATCACATTACTCAAATTCTTCTCTCTTTTGCATGATTCTTCCTTCTCACACCTCTTAGATCCTTTCTTATTTCCCTTCCTAATGAGGGTTGTGTATTTTAATTCACTTTTCTTACCTAATCTAGATTCTACCCTTATCTCTTCATGCACTAATTTTGTAGAAATAGCTCAAAATTTTCCGCTACTAATGAATTCAGAATGAAAAAAATAGACACAAATTTCTTCTACTCAATCTACAGAAAGGAAAACATACAATAGAAACACATGCAATAACATGCAACCATTCAATCACAGTGAAAACAATATTTTTACTGGGGAACCCAACTAGGAAAAACCCCTCTTCAATTTTGTATCAAATTAGATGAGAATGTGGATCTATTACAATGATTGCTTCAATCCTTGAAGCTACACCTGCACTGCAATATAAATATCTTGCCCTCTGACTTGCTCTGACCCACTTAGCCAAAATAGGCCTCAGTCTTCCTCCTATTTCCTTGCATAACCATTGCTCCTAAATAATAGGAAGCTCATGTTCCCTTATGCAATTCCTGAGTAAATTAGCTCACTTGCTATATGAAAACTTTGTACAGTCAACTAGTATACAATTGACAATTACAATGTGCCTTTTCCTTCACCTCAACCAATCAATTCAAATTCCATGCATTACAAGGGATATTTTTAGTAAATTAATCAATTAACTGATAGATCGGTGAGTTAACAATAGTGAATACTACTCAATTGAACTCCTACTGACTCTATTCTAGACTAGATCTCAGATAATTGAGTTTAACTAACAATAACTCCATTAGATTTTTATATTCCAGCAATCAACTCATGCATAACTCTACTTCAAGCCTAAAAACTTGAATTGATTGATTTAACTAAATGATTTGGTTGTGTCACTCCTGCTAACTGCAACTCAAGTCATCATGTTGATGTGGAAAATCGAATTTCTCCATTTGACTAAGGCATAAGTCAAATGAAGCCTTTTCTTGCTACAATTTAACACTCCCTCTTAGCAAGAAAAAGGTTATGCATAATCCCTATCTTTCTCCTGTGTAGAAATGTACTGTAACACAACTAACACTCCCTCTCACTGTTGTTATTACTACTACAACAACTGCAACTAAGAGGCATCTAGAGTACTGAATCAATTGTGTCTCTGAGCTGCAACTGTCTCCTAAGTCGTTGACTGCTGCCAGCCTACAACTATTACTCAAGATTTGATTGCATCAACTAACATTGATCCTTCTACTATTGAATACTATGGGCCCATGTTTCAAGGGTAATGATCCATGATAAGAGTATATTGTAATTGCTACTGCTCTCCTATGGACCCTGCCCAAATATTTGCAATTATGGGACTAAGGCTCTACATTTCCCCACCTCACTCTTGGAGGTATAGTTGCATGCATAGAGAAATCTACCTCTAGCTTGTAGATATTTTTAACTCAAACACCATTTTTTTTTACTTGTCTAGTAGCAACATGCTTTAGATAAGCCTTCCCTCTACTCAACACAACATCATACCCTTTGTCCTTAAGTACAACTACAGAAACTATTTTTTTCTTTAGACCAAGCACTACATTACATTCTTTAGATGAAGATGGGAGCCTGACTCCCTATTAAAGGTGAAAGTTTCAATCCCTTTGGTACTATATATCCCATCATCTCCAAGCTCTATGGTTAATTGTAGGTCCTTCTCCTCTAGGTTGTTGAAGAACTCCTTATTTCCTGTCAAATGATATGAAGCATCAGAGTATAGGTACCACCCACTCCCTCTTACTATGCTTTCCATACAAGAAATGACAGTGAAATCTAACTCTAATTGTGATGTGAGAGAATCACCTCCTATTGCTCCTGCAGGATTCTTCCTAGATTTCTTGTTCAGACACATGGTTGCATAGTGTCCATATTCATGGCAATGACAACATTTATTTTACTGAGGTCTTTCTTCTTGTCATGGTTCTGGTTGGATTTTGCCTTATCTTGGGCCTTCTTGCCCTTGGCCTTTGTTCCTTTGCTTGCTAGAGAAATTTTTTTCTTCCTCCTTAGATTTGGATGTGACACCATCTCTAGTGTTTCTTCTAATCTCCTCCTGCACCAAATCAAACCAAAGTCTCTCTAAATATGGTAGCATGTCTCTTCCATTAACTAAATCATGATAGTTGTGTTAGGAATTCAAAAGGCCAAGGAGTGTTAAGCTCATAAATTCAGATGATAGCACACTTTCTCCTACTCCTCCAAGTTCATCTCAAACCTGAGTGAATCTAGATAGGTATTGAGGAACGGTTTCATTTTTCTGCATTTGAATGCTCTTGAGTTTGTCTCCCAATGCCAATTTATTGGCATCACTGCTGCTTTGGAATAGATCTATGAGATTTTTCCACACTGTAAAATGAGTCTCCTTTCCATGCAATTTTGAAACCACATGATCTTCGACACCCTCCTATTGAGGTGAAAAATCAACACGCCCTGCCCCCACACCCCCGACCCACCACCACCCCCCCCAATTTTTTACTTATTTATTTCAAATAATGGGGACCCTTTACATAAATTTTGGCTTAATTTCCTTTTAATATTTTTCATTTACTTAAGTGTCCTACAATTTGCCAAATTTTAATTTTCATCGGATTTCTGTTTTGATTGCTTCCTTGAGTTTGATTTTCCGTAAATTTTCCATCAGTTCTTGTTTTATCTTATTTGGATGCACGGTTTGCAAATGGTGTTCATCTGAAGTTCGATAATTTTTACTGCTAGGTGCTAAAAAATGTACAAAATGTATATAATTTTGATTTTTGTAAATTATTTCTAAATATTGATTTTTTTTTTTAAATTTTTACTAATTAATTCATTTTTCACTAATGTTCCTACAAAATCATCACAGTCAAATTGTAGAACAATTAAAATTATGTTGTTTTTGGATTTCAGAAATCCATGTTAAATCCCAATTTAAAAGAAATTACGAAATACAAAATCTTGAAATTACAAGTGGTTGCAGTTCGTTTTTCTAGTTTTTTAAATTACAAAGTGGTTGCAGTTTATGGGCGAGTCCCACTCCGAGTGGCCCTCCTCTCCTCTTTCATACTATACTTCTTCAATCCATCGAGATATCAAAATTACTCAATATCGTAACAATTGTCTCCCCATAATTCTTCTGATGTTCTGATATTTTAAAACCTCGATGCTCTGATGTCATTAATACCTCTGATGCCCGATGTGAGTCCTTTTCTAATCCCCATATCCCTTTTCCATGCCTCTGATAGTTATAATAAAAACATTGGTTATAATCGAAACCTTGGCAAGTATAATATCAGGACTTTTATTTGGAAACTTCTGATATCATTAACACCTTTGATGTCCTAATATATTAAATTCTCTCATAGCTATCTAACCTTGGAATAATGTTAAAACATCGGGACATTGGGACCATTTGGGTATCGAAGCATTGTTTAAAAAAACTTACGATAATTCTACATCTCTAATATGTCGATGTTACTACTGCTTCGTTATTTCAACATGGTTATTCGTATTATTCGATGGTCAGTCAGCATGTTGTTTGAAAGTTATTAAAATGACTTGTGAGATGGATAGTGTAATATAGTTTTATAATATAATTTTAATATTATTAAAATGTTATATATTATTAATTTAATTAAATTGAGTTTTTAATTAATATAATTAAATTGGTTAGTCTGTAATGAATTTAATTGATGAATTTAATTAATTATATATATTTGATTGATTAACAGTTACTTAGAATTAATGGATTTAATTTAAAATTAAATTTTCATAATTTTTACCTTAGCATAATTTTTTCCAAAATTCTAGCAATTTTGACACTTCTACTTTGGAGTCTCATAAGTTGAGTTTTACTTTGGCAAATGAGGCCCAAGATGGATGTTAGATAGATAAAATCATGGAGATTATTTATGAAGTTCTTGCATGACCAGATTCAGTCATTAAATGAGTCTAAACTTTATCAAAAAATTAAGCTACGAATTTGTAACCAAAACTAATTTCTTGAGTTTAATTTTTGCTTTTCCATTTGCTCAAAGCCTCTGTTGATTGAAGATCCATTCGGTTTTGTTCACTTTGACCAACAAGATATTTGCAAATGATTGATGGGAAGCTTATATTTCTTTTATTTATTTATTTATTTAAAATTTGATAAGAGATTATTGGTTTTCCCAGATTTGGCATTTCTGATTTTGATTTTGAATTTAATTTACTTTTGATTGGTTATTGGCATGAAAGCAATTGGGAAGATTGGGAATAGAAGATTTGGAGCAATGGAAAAGGACTAGAAAGAGAAGAAAATGAATTTTGACCAATGAAGATTGTTGGAGAAGATTTGTTCTTTAACAACTCTCCTATTTGGAATTCATTTTTGTAATTATAAATAGTGGTTTGTAGAATGGAGAAACTGGGGGGTTCCTCTTCTCCGCACCTAAGGAATTCTTGAGCACTATTGTAAGGGATTTTTAGCTATAGATGAGGGGAGAAAAATCAAATTTGGGTTATTAGGATTTGTCTTTTTCAATTCTAGACTTTGTATTGGGAGCAGAGCTTGCACTATTGCATCTCTTTCTTTTAATGGCAAGGCTTATGATTCGAGAAAGATTGTTGGAGATCAAATCAAGGAATAGAGCAAGAGACCAAGGTTTAATCTGATTGTATTTTAAAATTTTTTACTTTAATGAAAATTTCATCTTTTTAATGGAAGGTCTATGTAAAATGTTTTTCATGTTGAGCATTATTGTTTAATGTGAAGATGAAGGTCTTTTTGAACCAGCTATCTATTTCATTAGCTTCGTAGGTATGTTGTTATTTTTGTCTTTTTCTCTTATACTCAAATCGGATTTCTAAGTAACTATTTACTCATAAATCTACTATCTAAATTCAATATAATTACCATCAACATTAAGAGAACTATTTCCTAATTTTATTGGTTAATAATTCACTGTTAATAAGTCTCTGAACAGAGCATGTTTTGGTAATTATAATATCAGCTAGTAGAACTATTTCATTAGTCAGATATTCACCTAAAACCAGGCATGTTAAAATCTCAATCATTTAATTACTTTTCTCTCGGTTGGGTTAGATCTACATCTTCCTAATCATGATAGGCTTAGAATTCCTTTCCTTTTGCTTGCATTCTAGGATTAGTTTACATTTAGATTAATCATTATATTTTTAAGAAGTCCTCTTATCAAAGAGGCAAACTTTAGGTGTGGCTTCATTGAGCCCTAGATTGGTGTAAAGATCACTTTCTTTCCTGAGCTCAGCAAGAGGGATGATCTAATGTCTCTTCTCTATTGGTAAGTAAAAGACATACTTTAAGCCAACAGAGATAGAGAGAAGGTAATTGGACCTATTTTAACCAACTGGAACCACCATTCCAAACAAAAAAGGAGTTGCTTTAACTTCCTAACCGGGTGGTCTCCCTTATAATGTTGAATGGTCATTTTGGGCCATCAATATTTTTGGCGCTAGAATGAGGGCCACAGTAAATTGTGTCGTTGAATATTTTGTGTTTTAAAATTTTATCTTATTACTATGGATCCATGTAAAAGACTTCCTTAGAGTTGCTTTATTGGACCTCATCCAACTATGATCCGGATTTAAACAGGAACGTAACAAATTACAGATATAACCATAAATACAAAGATGTAGTAGAAATAACACTTCATTTCATTAATATCAAATACTGAAATATGCTTACAAACAAAATGGGAATAAGACTAGCTCGAGTTATGGTAGCTTATCTCTGAGAAGAGATGTGGTGGCTACATGCCTTTGAACTGCGTTACAATGAGGATCAAGGGCCTTTTTATTATTGAACAATAAGATCAAACCCTAAACAACCAAAACCCTAACCTGAGGAGATGTAACACCAAGAGTTTGTGGGCCCCGTTGAGGTTAGTTAGATAGGCAACTTCCTGGGGTCGCAACTTGGTCATATTATCTTCGTTTGATGTGCATGATACCCCGTTGGAAAGATCTCTCCGAGGAATACAAAGAAAAATATGATTTTAGATAGAAAATCAATGGTACAAGATTGCCAAAAAACGTCGTTTAGGGCCTCAAAATGGCTCCAAAAGTTTAGGACCCGAAAAACTGCTAAAATAGTAAACAGTGCAACAATTAAGGAAACTGAAAAACTGAAAGAAACAATGGTGGGGGTCCAAGTGGAATTGGTGGGTGACCACCAATATCCACCTGGATCATTCCTCCCCCCTTAGGAAGTAATGGTCCCCATTGCATTGAGTTCCTCCATGAGATGGGGAAACTTCTGCTGAACTTGGTCCCTGGTGAGCCACTTGCCTTGGTGAAGGAGTTGGCCTGCTTTGAAAACTCGATAGAGTTGGATCTTCTGCTGGCGAGTGTGCTTGATCTACGTGTACATGATTCAATAAGTTGTGGCTTGTTACATGCAATCTGGATTCAACTTTGTAGGTGTGAGTTGTTCTGCAATGTCTGATTTATCTAGCAATGGTGGGAAGTGTGGTCGAAGGATCTCCACATTGAACACTCGGTGCAGGCCAAGGAATGGGGGAATGTTGAGCTCAAATGCACTGTCTCCCACAACATTGGTAATGGTGTAAGGACCATATCGAAGTGGTTTGAGTTTCTGATAGGCTCCGGTAAGGCATTCCTTTTGCAAATGCAACCATAATTTTCCACCCATCTAAAAATTATGTGGCACCCGATGTTGATCATGTCGTTGCTTGTACTTGGAATTTGGTTTCTCCAGAATGTTGTGGACCTGCTGGCAGATATGTTGGATGTGCTCAATGAAGTTGTTTGCCTTATCAGTTTCAGACTAGACATGAGCCGAATCTGCCTGAGTAGCTACAAATGGCATGGCCACATCAATGGGACATAGTGACTGGAATCCCAAGCCCACCTGAAAAGGGTTGTGGCCAGTCGAGTTATGGAGTGCATAGTTATAGCTATGCTAGACATAAGGGAGGCTCTCATCTCATGTGCATAGATGCTTTGAGTTATACATGTACATAATATGTACGATCATCCCGTTGACGACCTCTGTCTGGCCTTCACTTTGGGGATGGAAAGTTGTGGACTTAGTGAGCTTGGTGTCCAGCATCGACCATAAACTGGTCCAAAAGGTGCTGAGGAACCTGTTGTCCCGATCTGAGATGATAGATTGTGGGATCCCAAAGTGTACCCACACTCATTCAAAGAAGAGTTTAGCAGTTGTTTCCGCTATGATATTCTTCTTGTAGGCAGCCATAATGGCCATCTTTGAGAATCTGTCGATAACCACAAAAACATAGTTGTTGCCATGCTTAGTAGAAGGAAGGCCCAACATGTAATCCATGGAGATGGATTCCCAAGGTCGACTAGGGGTAGGTGGTGGAGTATTGAGGCCTTGCTTCTTGATGGTCAGTTTGGTAATGGCATAGGTAGTGCAGGATCTGATGTACTTCCCGACATCTTGTCGAAGATTCAGCCAATAGAAACACTTTTGCAATATTGCCACCATTTTCTCAACCCCAAAATGCTTAGTGGCCCGATTGTAGTGTGCTTCCTAAATCATCTTGGCACGCTCACTTGAAGGAAAACAAAGGTGTCCTAGGTGGCATAATAGGGCATACTAGAGGTAAAAATATGGAACTTGTTGACCCTCCAAGAGTGTCTAGTATGTGTGGCCGAATTCTAGATTGCTTTTGTAGAGAAGTGGCCAATCAGACGTCTCGAGCCCACAAGAGTTGAGCACGGTGCATTATAAACATATTTGAGCACTGCAACCCCAATCACATATGTCCATAAACCAGGGGCTTCTAAGACCCTAAAAGTGTTGTTTCATACCCTAAAGGGACAAGGTCAGCTGATTACATCCTTTCCTAGAAATTCTCCATGAAAAACTGCTCAGAACTGGTCAAAATTGGACCATACAGACTGCTCCATGCTGAGGGTCCGATGCATCTCACCTGTTACAAATAGAGGGTGTGATGCATACTGAAAAGCCCTTCTGTAGGGTGTGATGATCGAGAGTAGACAAATAGTAGAGGCAGTTTGCTAAGTGGAAACTCAGAGAATCTTTTAGAAACTGCTCATTTGACACTTGCCTCTCTGAATTCGCCCAGGGATGAGTAAGAGATCATGAAATCTCTAAGTGGAGCTAAGAACTATTAGAGAAATGACACTAATCAAAATCTCAGAAGCTGACTCGCCCTCCTGCAAATATCTATATATGGATCCCTCATCCTAGAGATCCAAAGGCTAGAATTTTGCATTTTTGTAAGGAAGTGTTGTTGGTTTCTCTGCGAAACATTGTAGGATTGGGTGATCTAGATTTTCATGAGGTGAAGAGGGCTTTCATGCTAGGAGGATGGTGCTGGGTCAGACCGCTAGGTTGTAATCCTCTCTTATACTACTTTTATTAATAAAGCTATTTGACTTTTCCTCCATATTCTTGTATATTTTTGAATCTTGTATTGGTGTATGCATTTGTATGGTTAATATACATCTGATCCTATATTGTTTATGGTTATAGATCTCTATGCTTTGATGGTATTAGTACTCTCTGCTTCTCTCTCATCTATCTCTCATAAAGGAAAACACAAGTAACTTTAGTTTGTTTGTTTCTAAGATAGCTACCCATCTTAGTGGGACTAGCAGCTCTGAATGGACACTATTTTTCTTGATAACAAAATGGCGACTCCACTGGGGAGCGAATAGTTTGATTGTTAGTCGTTGTTGTTTACTTTATAAACTATAGACAGAGCCTGAAGTTAAGCCAGCTAGCCTTCGAATTGCTTTTGCTATGCAATTGCAAAGTAGATCAATGCTGGTTTAGTCAATCTCCGGGTTAGTTTATGAACTGAACATCTGACTTGCAAACATCCTAAGTGCCCTAGTGGTAGCTCAAATAACCTCATTAGATTAGCCCCTATACTTTGTGTTTACTGCCTATCATAAGTTGAGGCTAAACCCCTGAACTTAGCTGCAAACTATAAGGAAAAACCAAGCTCAGTCTTGTCCCTGGACCATCACACTATCTCCCATTGGCAACCTGGATGCATCGCACCTCCCGTGTGTTGCAGGTGAGATGCATCCCTGTTTCCCTATGTTACAGGTGCAATGATTGAGTGAGACTGTTTTTGCCTCTAGATTTTGGTTTTCTCTTCATTATCTTCAGCTTTATTCAGTAGTTTTTCTATCTATGATCAGTATATCACTATTGAAACTCTCTTCCTTTGCATTATTCAACCTCCATTGATAAGGAATTGTGATTTTTTTTATTATATATTTTTCATCATTTACAGTTCTCCTTTGCAAAAAGTAGCTTAATCAAACTGTCGTCTTCTGATTTAAAAGTGTCACAAGTGTCATTTTCAGTCAAAGAAAAGAGTGTCGTAAAGTCTTCCTCTTTTAGATAGTCGATTACACTTTTTCCATTGTATTTGATTTGAATCATCAATTCTTTGAAGTGTCGAAAGCAGTTTTCAAGTCAAAATTGAAAATGTCGTCTTAATCTTCCTTTCATTTTTGAAAAGAAATTGATAAAGTGTCGCTTTGACGAAAGATAGTTCAGATCTACACTTAGTTTTCTTTCTATCATTCTCACATTAAAGAAACTGAAAAACAAATACATGCATGTGCATTTGCATTTAGACTGCATGCAGTAATTGATTTAGGACAGTGCATCTTAGTGTGTGCTCTCTGCTCTATGTTGAAAGAATTTTACTTCTCTTTCCATAGTAGCTAGGATTTTCATTGCAAAAAGAAAAGTAAATGACTATTTATCATCTTAGATTGCATATTTAGGAATTGTATATCTACATCACGTGGTGAACCTTAAAGGCAAAATTCTTAAGAAATATCAACTGTAAAATAAACTTCAATGAACATAAAAACGCTTTGGAACCTAACGCACAAACATCTAGAAGTCTAGGCTAGAGACGTATTCTAGCGTCGTAAAGCCTGGTAACTATTGTTTTCATCGTAGTTTGGGTGATTCCTCCTCCTTGATACGACAAGTGCCAGTACAGAATTGTGCTCCCACGTACCATCAAGTATATATTGGGAGACCACAATAGGCTATATTCTTTATCCTTAGGAAGCCGTGTCTACTACCCAATCAATCGCAATGCAATGAACACATCATTCAGGAAGATTGACTGCCGTATATAAAAAGTATTCTGCAGTTTTGCGATTGGTTTGGTAATCCCTCTGTCTAGATTTCTAGAGTAATCACGTTCGTTCCTTTTCACACTCCTTAAAAGAAAAGGTCCATCTGAGCACTTGTCACTTCAGGCTCATTAAAAATCGAAGGTGACTAGAGTCATCTTTAGTTTTCTCGACTCTTTAAAATTGAAAAAGAAAGTTTTGTCAAAGCATCATAAAAATCATTTAATACATTTTCCCCTTTTTGTTTTGAGTTGATCAAGTAATCCGCAATTGTGGAAGAAAGTCAATCAAAACCCCGTTGTTCGCGGAGACTAATGAATCAACCGTCTTTGACTTCAAAAACGAAACCATTCCAGGCCAAGCGATCTCATTTAACTGGGTCAAAGTCTCATGGTTTATTTGAAACTTGTGTTTCAACATCATCAGAGACTCCAGTTACTCCAACTATTTCTGGTATCCCTGCCTCTAAATAAGAAGTTTCGTAGTTACAAGAGGACACTAGAACTGATCCTAGTGTAACAGTAAACACTTCTATTTCTGAACCAGCTCCATCTAGGGTTGATTTGGAAGGTGTCGCCCCTCCAGCATCTATCAATGTAGAGTCTATACCTTCTTTGGCACTAGAAATATTTTATAGACCTGACAGTCTACCTCTTCCACCTGGATTGATTGCTATAGAAGAGATTGTGGAGGATCTTCCATCTAGTACTCCATTGCATTTTGGAACTGGGATCCACCTATATCCTTCTACTACAGAAGTTAGTCACCCTTCATCGCAAGTTCCTATAGAATCGCTAGGAAATCTTTTGGATAGACTTGATATGTCTGAACAACCATCAACATCTAGGACTATGTCATTCGATACAACAACAGTAGAACCTCCTGCCGCCACTCCAACAATGTTCACTAGTGTACCATCTGTCCGAACTAGTTCTCAACTGCTAGATGGAGTCCACCAAGGGACTGTTTCGATAGTATTGGTCTGTTCCTATTTGTTCATCCGGAACCTTATCTAGAGTTTTTATGTTGAGTCTCAACAAATTATGCTTCATAACAGTATTAATTTGGGCAGTCCAGTCTCCAAAGGCCAATTTTCCCTTTGAACACTGGATTGCTGCCATATGGGGGGTAGTATGCCTTTTCATTGTTCCCTGCTGGGAGAACAACCATATGAGAGTTCACCACAAAATTCGGGTCAAACTGGAATTGCATCCAATGGTTGGATACCAATACTACCTCAACAACCAAGAGTTGTATATTTAATGCAACAAAATCAACCTATGTCAAACATTCCCAGTACACCGGCTATTGTGACGGTGTCGCAAGTACAAGCGCTACCTATTGTATGTCAACCTCCAGTGTCTCTAGTCATAATACAACAGCCTCTTGTCTCCACGACTCAATCACAACCGCCAATTAGTGGTTCCTTAACTAAAGTGACTCAGGCTCAAATGGGTACTATAACCCCTCATCTTGGTCAAACATCCAGTATTGGACAACAACAAATGGTCTCACAACCATGGTTGGTGCAATATCAACAACCGCAATTCCAGCAAGCTTACCAAGGACCTGAGCAACAAATCTTTGCAGGTAATGGGCAGCTGTATATTCAAAATGGCTACCAACAATCATATTATAATGGTTACACTCATCAACCTTATCAAAGTTATCAACATCAAATACATTATGCTGGTATGCAAAGACCCACAGCTCAGGCGATCCCATCTTATCCTAGGTATGCTTCGCCAAACCTGAATTAACAATTGCCTTTTGTAACAACTTTAGAATTACCAGATCTGAATCTGTTAACAAATGATCCAATTGCTTATGCCCCATGGTGGCCTGCGATTCCTCATAAACTTCTGTTAGATATTCCTAAATTCAATGGAAATCTGGGTGAAGATCCATCGAATCATGTGATGACCTTCCATCCGTTGTGTTCATCCAACACTCTCAATGATGGTTCGATTAGGCTTCGCCTTGTTCAGTGAATATTAACTGGTCCGGTAGTGAAATGGTATATCGAATTGCCTAGGGCTTCATTCGATAACTTCAGCACCCTCGCCACCACCTTTTTGACCCATTTTCAGTTACCAATAAGGTATGAAACAGGAATAGAGCTTCTTACCAATTTTAAGCAGACAACAGCTACTCACATATCTGATCATATTCATGAGTGGCGACGTCGTTGTAGAATGGTAAAGACATATGTTCCTGATCAGCTGTTAGCTGAATGGTTTATTAAGTCATTGTTACCTTCTATTATAGAAGATGTGGCCAAGGGAGGAGTTGTTATTTAAGAGCAAGTCATTGCTCGTGTGCAATATCTAGATTTGATCTATACTTAGTCTAGCACGCTCTACGACAAAATTCTTGATGCTCCTAGACCGGAGTTTTCCATTCCTCCTCCGAAATTGAACAGGGACTCTCTTGCTGGTGACGACGTGATTGGTACCTCCAGTACGCAAACTATGAAGGCCTCATCTGGTAAAGCCCTTGCATTTTCTAGTAAAAAAGCAAATGACAATCTTCTTGCCTCGAAGGTTAATGTCGTGTCGATCGACAAAGGCAAAGAACCGAAGAAACCAGGGGGCAAGAAGAAAAAGAAAGGAAAAAAGAAGAAGCAGGATGATTCGTCCCCTGAAAAATCTTCTGAAAACCCTTCTAGGCAAAAGAAACCTAGTCATCCATGTTTTATATGCAATAAGGATCATTGGACAAGAGATTGTCCACATAAAGCTGAGATTAAGAAGTTCTTTAAGAGTTCAAAAACCTCAGTGGTATTGACTGATCCGTTTCCAAACCCAGAAACCAATCTGGTTGTTAGTGACAATGCTTCCCCATCCCAAGTAATTATGTTGTCCATTTTGAAACAACAACAACTTCAACCGAAGTTGCGCCACCCATCATTCCTAAGCTAATGATAAAGCCGCTAAAGGGAGTAGTACACAAATCAACATTTAATCCTCATGCTAGAGCATCACAAAATTATAATATAGTAGAGGATATGGACCAATCGCCATCCACTATGTCGACACTTGAAGTACTGCAAAATTGCCCCTCCCAAAAGCAGGCTCTATTATAAAAAATAGGTGGGATTGACCCAACGGATTCCAATCTTGTGGCCTTTAATCATAAAGGATATGAACCCCAGTTACCAGATCAACTCGCTTTCCTCATCCAAGTGAAAGCCCTCAACAAAACTGTTCATCGAACAATTGTTGATGAGGGGGTAACTCCATGCATTATCTCAATGAGTTGCTGGAAAACTTTAGTCTCACCACCCTTGTCGCGATCATCAACGATGTTAAAAGCATTCGATGGATGAACATACACCTCGTACGAGATCTTAAGTAACTTGCAAGTTGAACTGGGGGGCAAGATAGTAGAAATCGACGTCTAAGTTATCAATGGAAACCTCGATTACAATATCCTACTAGGAAGGCCCTGGATTTATGCTATGGTTGCAGTTGTGTCGACATAATTTAGAAAGATTGTGTTTCCTTTTCAAGGAGGAATTACAATCATTGATCAACAAACCTTCCTCCCCAACAGTTCACAAGTTATGAGAAGCATTCCAATGATCCATGGAAGCTCTCAATCGCTTCAAAATATTGAAGTATGCCTCCTAAAAGACCCTACCTTAATGGGTGCTTTTGCCCTACCACCTCCCAGTAATCTTGCAGAAGTGGCCACGGTGGAAACCTGCAACATGGTATCTTCTATACCTACAAAGGTTCAAAAGATCTCCAGACATTATGTTAGCATGGATCATCACCAGGTATTGCCTCCAAGCCCAATAGAAACATTGTAGCAATCAATTTTCTTGGCCTGGGCGGCAAACCCAAATCAATGCTCATTAGGTGTTTGGATAGATAGTTCTAAGGAATATGGCACCTCTTCAGATCCTTGGTCACATGTACATTCTACAGACGAAGGAATCATTCAGTCAATGATGATAGGAGAGGCACCATGGGAAGATTACCACCATCGTTCCCATCTTCTAGATAACCACAAAGATTGTTCTAGCAACCTTAATCATCCTTCACTTTTTGATTTTATATCAAATACTGTAAATACAGTGGATTCCGAGCAAAATCTGTCCAATATTGAAGAAACTATCACCATAAACATCTCGACCAAACCAAACCTAGTAGAGAATATTGATGTTGGCAAATCTTATTCTTCTTTAGAACTGGAAATATATTACGCTCTCTTTTGTGAATGCATAGATGTCTTTGCATGGTCATATGAAGAAATGGCAAGCATTGTCTCGAGTATAGTTGAACAAAAAATCAAGATGTATCCAGATGTCAAACCGGTATGACAATAGCTTCGGTAGGTGCACCTGAAGAAAGCTGCTGCCATCAAGGCAGAAGTTGAAAAAATTTTACATGCTGGTTTCATTTACCCAGTTCCTCTAACTGATTGGGTATCGAATATTGTTCCTGTGATGAAAAAATAAGGAATGATTAGAGTGTGCGTTGATTACAGGGATGTAAATCAAGCTGGTCCAAAGGACACCTATCCTACAGCTTTCATCGACCAAATAATTGATGAATGCGTTGGATGCGAAATATTTTCATTCATGGATGGATTTTTCCAGGTACAATCAGATTAATATCCGCCCACAAGATCAGTTGAAGACTGCATTTATATGTTCGTGGGGCACATTCGCATACCACAAGTTACCTTTCGGTTTAAATAATGCAGGGGAAAATTTTCATAAGGCTATGAATTGTGCCTTCCATGGCATCAAGAACATCGTTCAACCATATCTCAATGATCTACCAACACATTTGCGAAAGCAGACTGATCATCCGCAACATTTGAGAGCTATATTTCTACGTTGCTGACACTACAAGATACAACTCAATCCACACAAGTGTGTGTTTTGTGTTGGTTCTGGTTGTTTACTTCGCTTTGTGGTTTCAAAGGATGAGATTGGTCTTGACCCATGTAAGATTCAGGCGTTCATCGATATGCCTCCACCTTCAAATTTGCTTCAGATTCAAAAACTCCAAGGGAAAGCAAACTTTCTGAGGAGGTTCATTCCAAATTACACCGAACTTGCTAAAGATTATATGCATCTTTTGGAAAAAGAAATGCCCTTTAACTGGGATCATGTTGCGCATGCTTCCTTTGATGCTCTAAAGGAATCCCTAATAAGAAAATCATTAATGTACACTCCTGATTATCAAAAATACTTTAACCTATATCTAGCTGCAGTAGATACAACCATCGCAATGGTTTTAGTTCAAGAAGACAATGGAATCGAACATCCTATCTATTATTTAAGTCAAAACTTAAATGATACAGAAAGAAAGTACCCCTATGTTGAAAAGCTGGCTCTTGCAACTGTTCAAGCAGTAAAGAGATTTCGACACTATATCCTCTTTCGCAAAACTACCATTTGTCAGATTGCAACCCTATGACTTACATTCTGTCGCATCAGTTACTTGGGGGAAAATATTTGAAATGGATAGACATTTTGCAAGAGTTTGATCTGGAATTCGTAAAATCAAAATCAAAGAAATATCTATTTTTCCCAGAGTTACTATGTGACTCCCCATCATCGTCCAACGATTCAACATCCAAAGCATCAATCGTGGATGAATCTTTGTTTCTGATATCGTCGAGAAATGAGATATAATCATCTATCCAAACCCAAACATATAGGCCTAATACCTCTCGCTTAGAACAACGACGTACTTGATACCAAGAAAAAAGCTACATGATCATCGGTGATATACTTTATCGTCGCGGTATCGATACAGTTCTGCGAAGGTGCCTCACCCATGAGGAGGCTTAAAAAGTCCTGAATGATTTCCATTTAGGTGCGTGTGGGGGGCATCAATTTGGTTACGCTACGGTACAAAAGATTTTATGAGCAAGTTACTTCTGGCCAACAATGTTCAAAGATTTCATAATCGCAACCAGAAGTTGCCATGCTTGTCATATCGTTGACCGTAAAACCAGAATACTACCCACACCTCTGCATCCAGTAGTTGCTGTTGGAACATTTGCCAAATGGGGCATATATTTCATGACATGTAACCCCACCTCGACCGAGGGGCATGGGTATATCATAGTCGTAGTTAACTATTTTACAAAATGGGTCGAGGCGATGCCTACATTAAACAACAGTGGTGAAATAATGGCCCTTTTCTTTTTCAATCATGTAGTCTCTAGATTCGGTGTTCCACAAGCTATAGTCACAGATCATGGATCACATTTCCGCAATCACATGATGGTTGAATTGGCTGCCAAATTAGGACTGTCCCACGACAGTTCTACTCCGTATTATCTGCAAGCTAACAGACAAGTTGAGGCGATCAACAAAGTCTTGAAGCACATGCTGCAAAGGATGATTGGAGTCCATAAACGGAGTTGGCACCTAATCCTGTACTCGGCCATGTGAGCATACTAGACATTGGTAAGAAATGCAACCGGATTTACACCCTTTCAGCTGGTGTATGGCCTGGAAGTGGTCTTACCAGTTCAGTGCGAAATTTCATCTCTCAAGCTCACAGTCGACCTTCTCCCTAGAACTTCAGAGGAAGAAGCTCATTTCTAGGGAATAATCCAACTAGACGAAACCCGCCGTGACGCTGAATTGGCTAACGAAGCTCATAAGAAACAAGTCAAGGTGCAATTTGACAAGAATGTCAAGCCCTGTGTCTTCTCAAAAGGTGACCTGGTCTTACTCTATGATCAGGAATCCGATAAATTGGGAGCAAGTAAGTTCTAGTCATTGTGGATGGGTCCCTACATTGTTAAGTGTGTATTAGAAAAAGGAGCCTATGAGCTAGTATATTACGATGGGATTCCACTGTCGCAACCCCAAAACAAGTTGTACCTTAAGTGTACTATGCTTGACTAAGTGTAGTAATCTCTTCATATGCTTTTGTTACATTTTTGTTTTCATCAAGAGTGATTGTTTTGGTTAGGTAATCCAATTTTTCATTTGTTGTAGATGTCAAACCTATTGGAATCATTTGTTGGATACGCTGACGGAGCTAGTTGTAGTACGCGAAACCTATCTTCTGCAGCCTGGGCCATTTTTTATCCAAGCGGCAAGTTAGTGAGTTTTAGAGGGGTATGTATTGGTCAGTCAATGAACAACATCGTTGAGTATAGAATGTTGATAGAACTCCTCTTTGATGCCATCACACATGGCATACACCGACTTGTTGTCAGGCTAGACTCACAACTGTCATCCTACAGCTTACTGGCATCTATTCCGTTCGGGATCTAGCTATTTATCGTATGTTCCTAAGGGTCATGATTTTGGAAAGGAAGTATGATTCTATTCAATATCAACACATTTCCAGAAACTTAAACACATTAATTGATTCATTAGCAAATTATGTGTTATATAGACATTTGCAACATTTATAAAAGAAAATCATTTCATCAACATTTGCATTAGGATCATATAACTTAACAAAAATAAAGCTTCAAAAATCAAACATATATATAACTGTTTATAGTTTTTACAAAATGTTTTGTGTCCAGGACAAAATCGTTCACATGACCCAAAAACTCAAAAATCAAAGAAAGCACCCTAGACTAATGGTGTTGGTGATAAGAAGTCAACGCATGTGCGATCATACGTAGGAGCCTAGTCCATCGACTCAGCACGCCAGTAGTATGGCGCTGTAATCTTAGATGTAACTCGTCGGTCCTCACATCCAGAATACCAAGGGTGAGGCCCTTGATCTGATCCTACAATACTGTAAGGGTCTCGGCTACATCTAGATCGTGAAGGACAACCCTCCCTACAACCTCCCCTACTGGAATGACAATTGCTACCCTCGGGTGCACTACTAGCCGCACTAGTCCAATATCTGCATGAATACATGGGTTTTGATTAGTCTTGATAATATTAAAAAAACATAAGAACATCATAAAAGCAATAAACAAAGATATGGTCAGAAATTTTTACCTATGACACCCCACTGTTCGCCAACCGGCAGCACCAAATCTGGGTCACCCCGGAAATCCATCCCAGCATATGGATACTCAGCATAAACCATCTACTAATGGTTGAACCACTCAAAGAACACATCAAAGAATGAAATCTGTGATTTACCAGCATGTCTGGCCATAAGGTCAACCCATCTCTGCATTCGTGGCTCTGTCAGTGCTGGCAGTCCGAGTGAAATGTACTGTAGTTGCATCAGTGGGATCTTCTCCAAGGCGAAAGCGGTCAGAATAGAACCATAACCAAAGTTCTTGGATCTTCCTTTCTTCACCTTGGTAAGTTGTTCTTTTATCACTGGAAGTATTGCATCACACTAGTTGAATACCTTTGGTTCAAGGCATTCCAAGGCATATTGCATATAGGACCTGTTGGCCAAGTGAAGAGCCACGTTGCTAGCCAATCTATCAAAGGTGAATAAGATAGTCCTCAAGGACTGGTCAGTGACGTCTCTAATGTTGATCTTGCCATCCCTGCTTGGTTGAGATCCATCTCTAAAGTATCGGCGAATGTAATCCCTCATGGATTCGCCCCCACGGGCGGAACCTGATAGTGAGAGAAGGGCACCACGCCTCGATAATACAGTCAATAAATAGATATCCTCAATAGTCAAAGGGATGGATTTACCTCTAATCTGGAACACTTGGTTGGTAGGATCCCAGGCATCAAGAAGATATTGCAACAAGTTGATTTTTTGCCTCATGCTAGATATGCGGAAGAACTTGAGCAAGCCATAGTTCCGCAATGCAGTTACTATACCTGAATCATGTAAGGCAATCATATCCTCTTCTTCATGGTTGTGTTCATGCCATGTAACTACCATCTTACTCCGATGAATCTCTGAAAAACAAACAAGAGAAGAATTAGGATCCTAATTTGGGCAAAAACAGGGAATAATTCCATCAAAAATCAGTGCATAAACTTTCCTCCTTGCGCCCATCACAACCTAGTTGTATACTGGGTGGGATGCATACTAACTAACCAATGGCCAGCTCAGCATGCATTGCACATTTCGATGTGTACTAGGTATGATGGGGAGAGAACGAAATTTTCAAACCTTAGAGGCTTAGAAAAGCAGGAAAACATGCTTAGAATTAGAAAAGGAAAGAATGGATTTGAAGAGCTCACGGTTACCTCCTACCTCGTCCAGACAGTGCCGAAAATCGTCCACAGAATCTCTCAGAATTAGCTGATGAAAATCGAGGGGGAAAAACACCTCCAGAGCTCCAACAATCCCAAATTTGAATGAAAAGGTAAAATGAGAGGTAAAAACTACTTTTATGTTACTGTTCATGTAATTCAAGTAAGGTATTGGTTTTTTAACTCATTTTTCAAGCATGTATGTACATTTCTGATTAGTTTGATGGAGCAATTGAATAGGTAGTATGATCATCAAGAGAACATAGTGTTAATGGTGAATCGAACATCTCTGACTATTATCACGAGCAATGTTTCTGCAAAGTTCAAGCTCGTTAAAAAATAAACCTAGTTATGAGCATATGTTCCCCCAGAGTTCAAGCTCATTAAAAAATCAAACTACTGTCGGTAAATAACCTTTGTGATCGCATTACTATCAACTTTTAAGCCTTGGTCGTGTTCTTACCATCACCTCCACTTTTTAGTTAATCATCCACGTCCACTTGATTGTTTACCCTTTTGAGGAACAACTACGATGAGTGATTCTGTTAGCCACCTTCTTTACATTGTCATGATTGAAAAGTTCCAAACCTTACCTGGAACTAGCTGCTACCCGAAAATATCAGTCGTTCCTCAAAGACGAGTCTCTTTTAAGCTCTTTTTAGACTCGTAAAATATAAAAAGATTGTCGAGCAATTGGCCTCTCCAGCTCGTTAAAGTGATTGGAAGTGCCATCTCTCCTCTAGATTTTAATCTTTTTGGACCTGAGGGATCATTACACAAAAAGATCAAGCACTTGTCTTTTTCGGCTTGTTAAAGTGATCGGAAAAGTCATCCCTTTCATATTATTTTATACTTTTTCAGAGTTAAGGGATTATATTACGAAAAAGGATTATTGGAGTTTCCTTTCCGACTCTTTTCAAACTCTCTAAAATTGAAAAGGACCTAGTTATCTTTGTCGTTAAACTCGTTAAAACAATAGCATCAAACTCGTCCATTACAGACAAGAGCGAGTTTCATTGTCGCTAGGCTCGCTAAAACATAGTGATAGGTTTGCCCGAAGGGAAAATTATAGAATAAGCATATGTTATCCTCCTCAAGCTTGACAAAAATAAAGAGGTACTGGTTGGAAATGTCTGGGGAAAAATTGGGAAGAAAACTTGAAGAACTTTATTGGTAGCAGGTCACTCTTGAACATGACACTTTCACTCCATCTCCATGATTGAGTCGGGTTGGGTTATTTCGTTCACTGGTCATATCACCATTGGTCCTCCATACCATCCATTTTTGGGGTTAACGCT
>APFE031057508.1:6383-66050 GCA_000404065.3 Pinus taeda | reverse complement strand
GTAAATTTATTTTTTATCTTTCAAAATTAGTTTCCATTCTCAATTTCTCATTAAAAAAATTAAATTTGTCTTAATGAAAACTATCTACATACAAAACAGTTAATCTATACCTTATAGACAATAAATAATTCTATACTTATTGCCTATATATATATATGTATATCCGATGAATGTGCTTAAACAAAATGCATCGTCCATTGATCAAACAATCAAAACAACACCAAAGATAGTAGATAGTTGAGAAAAAGTCGAGGGGAGGTTGGTCTTAAACATGCCAAATAGGGTTGTGTTATTTTGTTTTGAAGTGGTTCAGATCATCCTCATTAAGTGGTCTGGTTAGAAGCATCCTTCTTCCCTTCAAATTGCATTCAAGTGAAGAGTGAGTTAAATGAAGAGCAAGTTAAGATACTCATCCAAAAAAAATTGAAAATCCAAAATATATGTATTTGCGGTATATGTTAAAGATGTGTGTAATATTATTTTTATAATATATAGGTGTGTGAGGTTTGCATTTTCAAATAATTTAAGGTAAATAAAGTAAAAGTAATAAAATAAAAATAATCTTATAAAACTTAAATAAAAGTAAAAATAAAAAATGATTTATAGTATTGACTCATGATATTCATGTGGAATATAACTTATTTAAGAGGAAATTGAACTAGTCTAGATTCATTTTAGTTTGATGTTATATTTAAATAAATAATTAACTATAGAAAATGATATTGAATCCATGTAGCCTGTAAAGGTAAAAAAAATTATGGATATGTTCTCGTTGGGCATTTATCTAGATATGATGGGAGGTGGGAAATATTAGGAAAAATGTAATTATTACATTTTATCTAATATTTCTACCTACCTTCATCCACTTTTTATTAGGTTATATTGGGTAAAATATAATATTATAATATTACATTTTACCCAATATTCCCCCTCAACAAGTCCACTCCTCATTGTAATTTTTTATGTATTTGAAATTTAAAAGTAAACAAAACCCAACTATAAAATTAGGAGAGGTGAGATGGAATATTGAGTAAAATGTAATATTTAGGTTGGGTTGTAACGAGAAATATTAGGTAAAATGTAATAAAATTACATTTTAATTAGTATTTCCTTACTCTTGGCCACTTTTTATTGAGTAGGGGTGGTAATATATTGTGTACCATATAATGTTGTAATATTATATTTTATCCAATAAATAAAAATAAAAGTAATAAAAAAAACATATAAAATTAATAATTATAATTATAATTAATTATAAATAATAATTAACCAATCTAGATTCATTTTAAATTATGGATCTAAGGCGGATCAAATCTCTCAAGATGCAAGTGTTTTTTAGAGTAAAAAAGAAATTTGATCTCTAAAAATTTGATAAATCCAAATTAAAATAAATCTAAGATGATTTAATAACACAATATTGTATTATTATCATTCAATATTAATTATTGGTTAATATTTATTGTCTTATAACATTAAAATTATTTTAAGATAAAATACATCAAATTTTTAGTAAATAATATTAATTATTATCGATTGATTAACCATAAAATTCATATAAATTTAACATGGTCATATTGAGATAAATGAATTCCATATTTTCATGTATTTTCCCAAGAGCTTGTAATTAGTTTACACACCCTAGTGTAAGTATAGAGAATAGACTAATGAGGGATTATATTTGGTGGATAAGGCTTATCATTGAAGTATCTTTGATAAGGTTTCTCGAGGGCCAAGGCACATTTGCAGTTTAGGGTTGTTTTATTTATATCAGATCCCTCATGTTGGGTGGATAAGACGTGTCCTTGGAGTATACTTGATAAGGTTTCTCAAGGGCCAAGGAACACTTGTAGTTTAGGTTTGTTTTATTTATATTAGATTTTTATGTTTCAATTCAAAGGCTAGTTTAGGAAGATGAAGAAATAAATTCAAGGTTTTATTTTTTTATTAAATTAATATTTTGTTTTATTGGTTTTAAATTCTTATTTTTTTATTACAAGGACTAGTAAAAAATTTTAACAAATAACCTAGGGAATTCAAAGCTTTATGTTTCCTTGTGCAAATAAACACTTAAAAAGGGGATTGTCCAGTTTGAAGATGGATCTCACTAAATTGGATATAAAAGCAATTCCATAGCGATATATTGGTTTATCTCTTTTTATATCTTTTTTATTAAGCATATGAAAGAGTTTCAAATTATCTTTACACAAAGTGCAATAAGTACAATATTCATGTGGTATCCTTTTTAAAGATGACTTATTTTTAATAAAAAATCAAATTATAAAGATAGATTATTGTTAATAGAAAACCAAATATTAAATATGACTTATTGTTACTAGAAAATCAAATTCTAAAAATGATTTATTGTTGATAAAAAATCAAATCATTAAAAAAATATAAATAGAAAATAATCACATCATTAAAAAAATATAAATAGAAAATCAAATTTTGAAAATGAGTTATTGTTAATGGAAAATCAAATCATTAAAGAAAAATATCATGGGGGCTTTTAGCCTCCTTAAAGCTTACTCATGTTTTTGAGATTTATTTTTAGCTTTAGTTTTAAGGTGGGTTCCCATGTATCATTTTTTAAGAGCTTTGATTGTCACTTTTACTTTGTATGTTTTTGAGCTTTATTTTTAAGGTGGGTTCCAATGTATCATTTTTTACCAGCTTTGATTGTCACTTTTAATTTGTATATGTTTTGAAGAAAATTAATGTAAGACTTTTGACATGTGTATTTTAGGATTATTTTACTAATAAATAGTGGGTAAAGTGTAAAATTTCTATAATATATAATGACTTAGTGAGCTTTACGATCGTACAACATGCATCTTATAGAATGTATTTTTGATTTTCATTGAATAAAAATATGTTTTTAATTGGAAAATAACATATAAACTATTTTTAATCATTTAATCAAATTTGAGATTTAAAATTTATAATCCAAATTCAAATTAATATGAAAGTAATTTCAGAGTTTTTTTTTTTTTTTTTTACAAAAAATTAGAATATTGTACTGAAAAATTTATGTTCGGTTGCAGCCAAGTACAGAGGGGCTGCATCTTCATATTTCAGAGCAAATGATGCTTAATATTTCAACTTTACATGATAAATATTGCTATACACTATATAGTTGTTGGGGACTAAGGACACTGAGACATACAACAAGCATCTTAAGATAACAAACTCTTATACAGACCCTCTGCATAATGTACTTGATGAACGGACTCCATGCAATGATGAACAAAGGAACACAAAGGACCTATTCTAAGCATGTAACAAGTTGGTTTAAGTCAATTTCCATTATGCCCTCCACCGACAAGTCGTTTGGCATGTCCGACTAAGCCTCCAAGACAAATTTGATGTCTAGAATCATGCTCCAAAGAGAAAATATGTCATCCATTACCCTTGCAAACTGAGTTTAAAGGACCATTAATTTATCAGAGAGTTCAATTTAAGAATGGGACAACTGGAGAACTTGTACTTGCAAATGTTAATATGCATGTTGCATAGCCTTATGTGACTGCTTACAATGAGAACACACGTTGTCATTCGAGGAGGAACTAAAACCCAAATCAGTATCCATGGAGTCATGAAGACTACCCTCTAAAACCTACACAAAGCCACCAATGAGACTATCCTTGGACATTGTGTTGTGCACTGCTCTATCCAAACATTGTAAAGCATGAAAGAGATAAGAAAGTCGAACATTCCCTAGCCCAATAGACAGGGCCTTACCAATTAGTGACAAAACCGACCAGACATCAAATCTGTAGAGACCAGAATGGCCAGATAAGAGCACAGACTTCCTCAGAGCCCACACAATTGAGAGGGAGAACCTAGGGACAACTCGTCGAGCCTCCCAGACATAATTGGATCCCCCTTGACATAGATTACACTAACACCCACACTTGCATTCCAAGCCCCAGAGCCTCGACCATTCTGCAATCAATCCATATTCTTTGGAGCTATTCCAATGAATTTGATACCAAGATGCGTGCAGAGAATTTTACCCAACCCAACCAAATTGAGCATCCAAAATAGCAGGCCCAACACCCTTCCAAAAGCAACATCTTGTCTTATTTATATCAAAACTGAGACAACGCCAATTGTTTGTCCTATGACACTTGGGCTTCCACCAAACACCCAATGAGACCAATTCCTAATCCAGACCCCGCACCAAAACGCTGATACTGAAGCAATCACTCATCATGAGGGCAACTACAAATTCAAATTTATGGATATTTTCCCACCTAAAGTCATCATGAGTTGAAATTTCTCATACGTATGCACTCATACCTACATTAAATTTCGTAGAGGATAAAATTGCACATTCCATCATGAACCAGTGTGATGCATAGTGCCAGACCAAAGATTTGAAGGTTAAGTCATGCATGAACGACGCCAACCGTGCATGACCATTGAAATGGTACATTGTCATGTTTAAAACCACAAGCCAGCCGCCCTTACTCCCAACAACCATCAATTCACCCTTAATTACCCTACTTGCAAGCCCCATGATGGTTGATAATTTCGCAGCCATGATCCAAGCGAAAATCCCAATCATGTATGCATTATTAATTATTATAAGGTTGACATTAATCATACTTTCACCCTTAGGGAATGATACATTTAAGGGTATCAACGTTAATGACCAAGTCAAATTTAGCCAGGTTATAAGCAAAGTTAGCAATCTTGTCTGCCTCCAAGCTATTTCTCCTAAGAATATGGAAGAAATCCACAGATCAGAATCCAACTTTGGAGCCCTGGATCCGAGCCAAAATTATAGTGAGAAGATTGTCTTTCGGACAATAACCATTAACTAAAAATTGAATCGTGATCTGAGAGTCCCATAATATAACAATATCATCCACTTTAATGTTCCTAACAATAACCAAACCTTGGGGAAGTTCATACATTTTAGTATGGTTGTTTGATAAAGAACCAAGCCCCCAAGTTAACTATGGTTATTCCCTCAGAATTAATGAGAATCCTTCCCTCTCATGCCTCCCGCATCTAGCATAGACCAATTAATCTACAATTTATAAGCATAAAATCAATTTCAAAGTTATTATAATAAATATATTAACTAGAAATTAATAAAGAAATGAAAAACTTATTACAGGAGTGGTATTAAGTAGGAAATAATAACGAAATGAAAATCTCTTTTTTTTACTGAAAAGAGCATTTATATTGTAGTTCGCAGCAAATATATCAAGCATATTTGTCAACATTTTCTAATTGTTTTCTCCCTTCCAATAGGAATAGAGGAATTTTGTAGGTGAATACCTTGCAAAACTAGCCCAACAAAGCATATAATTTACAACACATAAAGCTACTAATTAATAATGTAATATTTCATGAATGTTTGTCTACATGCATTTGTTTCCTCAAGGTTGCCATGAAGTCACTTAGGCCCCCTAATTTTCTATTTTTTATTTTCTTGTATCAACTAATTTAACTAAAAAAAATTAATAGACGTCATTCGCCATTAGCTAATTTGGACATTAATCTTTAATTTACACCTCGTGTTAGCATACTTGTCTTCTTCTCTATTGAAGTCTCCTAGGACATCGAAATGTGCTATGAATGTGATATCTTCCGCAATTTTCCTTATTCTTTTCATGATGTTTTCCATAAATTTCACCTTTAGGAGGGACTAACTTGTCTTCTTTTGTGTTGAAGTCTCTTAGGACATGGAAATATGTTTTGGATGGGATATCTTCTTCAATTTTTCTTATTCTTTTCATGTTGTTTTCCATAAATTTCTTCTTTGGGAGGGAGTCTTTGACAAGATGATGCACGATTAGAAAACGATTTCTCATAACCATAAGTGTGTCCACCTAATTTTCTTTGGCTAAGAAAATTCCCTAGTAGAGACCATATATATGTGCTTGATTATTAGTCATATGACCAAGACCCCATGAATACCTGAATACTTTGTCCTCTTTGTGGTCGTAGAGTGATGCTCCCCTTCCTTCCACCCCTAAAAATGAAAAACTTATCACAAGAGTTCAAGGTGATTTTTTAAATAGATAAATAATTAATTAATTGGCAATGATTTTTAATAAATAAAGAATTGTATAATTTTATTTTTTATATAATTTTATTTAATTTTCATATTATTTTTAACTATAGCATGGCTATGTTTAAGTATCTGATGTACAAGAAGAAGTTGTGGAACATGGAAGCCAAGAGGCTTCCCAAAATTGCTTCTAACTCTAGCCAAAACCCCACCTTCAACTCAAGTGAGGTTGGCATAAGGATACCCAGTCCTGGCTCGAACATTGGGGGATAAAGGAGGAGATCATCTTGAAGAATAAGGATGAAATTAAAAATGATATTACTTTCAAATTTAAGGATAAGTTGTGGGATGATAAGGAGTTAGAGGGAAAAAGGAAGCTAAGATATTATAAGGAGGTGATCAACCCCACTCTTGCAAACCAGAATTATATTTCTGCCTTGACTAGTGCTAAGAAGAAAATGAGTTTTGCAAAGATAAGAACTAATTCTCATGAGCTTCAAAGTGAAACTAGGTGTTGGTCTATTCCCAAAACACCTTGGGACAAAAGAATCTGCCCCCTTGCAATATTAAGAGAGTTGAAGATGAAAGTGCTTTCTCTTGGAGTGTCTCGCTCTTGCTCTCATCCACTCTCCTTTTCGAAACATTTGTCACGCTACCAACCTTCATGACTACTTAAGTCAGCGAAACTATAGTAATCTTGGAACGCTTCTCTCACTTCCTTTTTATCATAGAAACAACATATTAAAGAGTCTCACTTAATTGCTTACCTTCTTAAAATTTGATGACCATATTAATCTTTGTAAACATTAACCATCATCATTAATAATATAAAAAATAAAATTTAATATTACTCTATTTTATTTTTTTAAATATACAACATGATAATATATATTTATTGATAATTTAAAAAAACAAACTTTTTCTTTACTGCTACTTTATTTTTTTTAAATATACACCTTTAAAATATATAATCAAATTTTCACTTTTCACAAGTTAAATTCATAAAGGTGTAATTACGATCTCATCCGAGAGTTTGTAATTTCGAAACTCTTTAAATTCAGATATTTTATGATTAGCTTTATTAAAGTGAAAAGACTATTTCTCCGATTACTAAATTTATATATTTATTTTATTTATTTTATTATATTATATTATATTATATTATACTTATAGTTTATTATATATTATATTTAAATTTGGTCAGTTATTTTATATAATCATTTAAATTTATCTCAATAAACAATTTATTGTAATATTTTAATTCTATTAGAAGCATTTAGTAAATTTCTAGTTTTTTTTTTAAACAAACATAATCACTATAAATAGCATGTTTTTTTAATATTTGTATAGTACATTTATTAAAATTTAATATTATTAATTTTTAATATAATGCATTATTTTTATTGAATTAATTTCCGTATTGAACTGAACTTATAACTTTTATCAATTTATTCTCTTATTTATTTTAGTAAAGAAATTTAATAATATTTTTAAGTGAAATGTTAATAAATAGAATTTAACAACAATATTTGGATTTGAATTTAAAATTTAAAGTAAATTAAATGTATATATATTTTGGTAAATTATCGATTTTATTATTGTATAAGAAAAATATGAATTTATACATAATTAGATAAATTATATGTTTTAATGTGATCAGAGAAGCTAAAGTAACTCTATGTAATATGACAAAGGAAAAGTTGGAATAGTTGTCAATAGTCGAGTAAAGTATAAATTAAAATTAATAATAATAATAATAATAAAAGTACGTAATACCTATTCAGAAGCAAACCAAGTAATATATATTGAGTTTAAATTAGATTGTTTTTTGTTAGTTTGTCATATAGGAAAACATGTTAGTAACACTTTCATAACTAAAAAGAAACTTAGTAGGGCATGGTATGGAAAGGAATGTTGATCTAGAAGACAAAACCTAGAACCATGAGAACTAGAGACAATAGATAGCACATAAAATTATGCAGAAGGGGTAGTTGAAACATCAATAGAGTTTTCCTTCGAATTGTGAGTTACATCAGAGACAAAGACTCCTCCATGTTTTTCAACAAATTAGGTGCAGATAATAATAAGAATAAATGAATGCTTCTCCAAATGACTAAGGCACCAGCGGAACTCTAAGCGGTCTACTTCATGGGCTTGGAGGGCATGAACCATAAATGATTACATGTGCAAGTAAAGCTCAAGGATACACTAAAATTTAGTGTCATGAGTTTTGCTACTTCTAGGATTTTGAACCATATGTTAAACCATGTATTCCAACTCCTCACTTAAGTAGTGGGATTGCTCCTACTTCACCTCCTCCCCAGAATGTTGAGACGTTGCTTGTTGTTAGGCGAAGAAGAGAAATGAAAATATTTAACAACATTCTTGGTTGCTAAATTCGCTCTAGTTGGACACATTGGAGCTTTTCCATAGCACTTCAATCATGGAGCCATTGCTAACAAAGGCCGTAGAATTAACCAAATGTAAAGAACATATAAATAACCATAATAGAATTTCCTAGAGTTTCGGAGGAAACAACTAATAGAAGACCATCATGGAGGTTATTGGGTCATGACAAAAGGGGAGAGAAACACGACTTGTTTGAGGAGAATTAATGTCACAACTCTTCATCATTATGCTTGCAAAGTCTCAAGCCATCAACCAAGTAACCTTTATTAATACTTGTTGCAAACCCACTAGGTCTCGTGCCATCAAGATACAACATGGTATTAATTCATGCATGCTAGGGAGGGCTATTGAAAAGCATGTTGAAAAGAAACCTTGCCTACATCCATGCTTTCTGCTTGTGGTTTTGTTAGGCTAGTGTCCACATATTATGAGGGAATCAATAGTATAATTATGTAGTTTTTAGAAAACAAAGTTTAAAAGAATACACTAGGAAAGTTTTTAAAAGTATGTATATCTATCTATCTATCTATCTATCTATATATATAGATAGATATATCCTCATGGTGGGTAAACAATACAGATATCCATGTGAGGATTCCCATATCCATGTAGCTAACACCTTCAATGATTGTGAGGTAATGACAAATAGTGAGGTTAGTTGCATGCATGCTAGCTAGATGGTGTGAGAAATTAAAGCAATCATTTCAATTACTTCTTACATCCTCCAATGATCATCCCCTCACATGGACATTATTGCGGACTAGCCTAGGAGAACTCCACAACCAAAATGGCCTTCACTTCAAAATTATGGTTCAACAATTTTAAAATCTTTGCAATTTTGGAAAGACACATTATTTAACAATTCATTTGGGTAAGTTGATGAGAGTTTTCATGGCATTTTTGTAGTATCCTCTAGTATGGTAGTGATCTTATTTTGAATCCATCCTTCACGAAAACCCCTCAATCTCTCTTCTTGATTTCACCCTTAATCTGTATGTTTCCCAATCTTATAGAATTTTGTCTCTCTTTTCATTATAGAGCTCAATACCATTCCATTTTTTCCAATTATGTTCATGTCAAGTGATTTTCACAAGCCAAAGTGTTCTAAGATTCCCTCCACCAGTTGGTACTTTATAAACCCCTTCCATTATTGTTTTAATCCTCACCACAATTTCTCTTACACTAAAGGGGGAAGTCGGGGAAGGAGGGAGCTTCCTCGATTAGGGCCCAAGCTAATGTGGAACCCTTGGCTACCCACTACTAGAGAAATACCTCTAGCGTAGCAAGAGAGGAGATGGATATGACAGAGTAGGAAGGCAGAGTTGAGTGACAATTTCTTTTTTATATTGAGGTAGGAGAGAATGTTGGGTAAAGGATCACAAACACTGGGAACACCCACTTCCAACAGACTTAATATATGTACAAAGTGGATATTTACTAGTATATCAAAACCATCATGGGAAAAGTTTTGGTAGAGTGTTGTGAGGCTTATCAAGAGATATTTCTCAGCATGGATGCCCTACATATGCAACTTATAAAGATGGACAATAAAGTCTTAATGCTCACCAAGAAAATTTCTAATTTGGACTTCCACAACTTGATGAGGAGGAACACGACTTAACACCCACCTAGGTGGATTCCCCACTAGTTTTGGTTTTTTTGAGTTTTTTGTAATTAAGCAGGAACATTAGTATTGCTACTAGTTTAATTCCTACTATAATTACCAATTTCTCTAATATGATCAAACTTAGCTACTTATATAAACATTATACAACAATTTTCCTCATAATTTTGACAAAAGACTTATGTTTATGTGACTGGTCTAGTTTCCCAAATAGCGAGCCAGTAGCTATAGGCCTATAATAGTTTTCTTGAAGTATGTTTGTTTTCGCCTAATTCACAAAATATTAATAATAGTAATAGTGATAGTTTTAAAGTCATGGCCAAGCTAGACATAAAATTGGTGTACGAAACCCCTTTGTTTGTGGGACAAGGTACTCGCCTACTCAACTTTAGTGAGATGTACATGAGATGTACATACTTTACTTTCTTTGGATTCAATATTGTGACCTCATATGAGGAAGCACATGTTCTTAACCATTACACACACACACACATAATATATCACGTGTGTGTGTGTGTGAATAAAAACTATAATATTGATAACATTATTAAATTATAAAATAAATAAATATTTTGTAAGAAAATGAAAATAAATTTATAAATAATGTATTTTTATTACAAAAACAATTTCACATTATTTTAAAAATGGGAATAGATTTCATCATATAAAATAAAATAAAGATGGTAAATATCATTTAAAACGACCAATTTTTAATAATTTTTAAAATAAAATTCTCATTAGTTCAAAGGGATTGAATCCAATGGTGGAAAGTGGAAATTTTCACCATTGGGCAAGGTTCAATTCCCATGAGGCCTTAACCTGAAGCCAAGGGGGCTCCTTGAGATAGTGGTTGAATGTGTGGTTGCACCTAGAGGGATTATATTAAATGGTCTCATTGTAACACCTCATTTTTTAACCTCGGATTCTAAATACAGTTAATTACTATAGTGATTGTGTTAAGTAATATAGTGAAATTTCCACATGAGCACTTTATTAAACTTTTAATGATGTAATTATTGTTTTAAAGTTAACGGAATAAATTGTTTAACCACTGACTAAAGTGGTGGAGCACCTACCGTGACTAATTATGATACCATTAGTGGGAATTAGTGAAGGAGGATTGTGGGAAGTATTGTATGTTGAAATAACCCTAGTCAATAATTATTTTGTTGAGTTGAAATGAAAACCAATTCTTTTCCAATTTCCAAGAAGTTAGTCAGTGAGGGAGTTGGTAGTTGAACAACCAACTTCCCATAATTATGAGAGAATATTGAAATGGTACAAAATCATCACTCTAAGGTATGAGAAAGAACCCACCTCAAATGGCCACATTGATCCATCAAATCCCATGTTAAGATGGACAAAAGATAGTCAATTAATGAGAAACAAGCAAGGGAAGCACATGAAAGGGTTTAGGGGCAAAATCGAAGTAAAAAGATATGTGCAAAAAGCATTCTGGTTGGCAGAAAAATAGTGAGGGATTTTAAAACCAATTTTAAAACTAAGAAAATTGAGTAGAGGTATCCTCAGCCCAAGCTGTAAAAGAGAGTTGCATTTTTTAGTGTTTGTTGGGTGAGAATGAAGTCACTGAGAGAGGACGGTCTTGAGGGACTAGATTGTTAGAGCATTAAGGGGACTCCCTTGTGTTGTACAAACTGGTTAAGGAGACACATATGGATTTAAGTAAGCTCTAGGCTTAGAGGGTTGAAGGAAAAATTTTGTTTATTTTTGGTTATGAAGGAGAGTAGCCTACATTTTACATCTTCTTTTTTTGAGTGACATATTTCTCTTGATATCATGGTTTTTCTTTGGAGTGGAAAGATACAAAAGTTTTAATTCACAACCGAGCCTATGATTGTCTAGAAAAAGGCTCACCTTTCATCAATTGTAGGCAACCCTTAAATACAAAAGGTAAGTGTTTCATGTTTTCATTTGCAAGGTGATATTTATTAAATGTCATGGAAATGATGCTTATGGATGTGTGAATGAATTGTTTCCTTTTGAGAAATGAATTTTGATGATGTTTCATACATATTGTTTTATATTGAATTTTAATGGAAAAATGAGGATAAAGGACTCCTAGGTGCCATATCTTATTGTTTCCTTTGGTGGAAGGGTTGTTGTAAGTACTTGACTAAATAACTATATATATATCTATATATATATATATATATATAATATATATATATATATATATATATATATATATATATATATATATTATATATATATATATTATATAATAAGAGAGAGAGAGGTCGAAGTTTCTACACCTTAATTTTTTGAGCAGACATGAAAGTTGGCTCAGTGGAAGAGACCTATAATTACAGTCTCTAAATGAAATAATTCAACAAACCAAGGGAGTTGTAAAGAAGTATGTTCATGGAAAAACTATCTCAATTGATATCATGTGCCCAGCCTCAGGAAGAAATTTTTTGAATTTAATAATGAAGACTAGGTTGATGAAGTCTCCACAAAATGTCTAAAGGAAAGAAATTGTAAATTTCACTAATGAATGGAAAATCCTCGGAATTTTTTTTATCTAAAGATCATATCATTTAGATTGGATAATTATATTATTTTTCATACATCTCAATGCTTTTAGAGTGGAAAAAGTGGAGGAATAAGCTTGCCATGGCATTTTTACTAGTGGATCCTAGTTGTTGAATTAGGGTTTGAAACCTTCCAGAAATAGTTTAAGGAATTTAACAAAGTTTTTTGGTGTATAAACACTCTTTCTTGTACAATGCCCCTTAATTTTTCTATTCATTACAAGAATTTTCCAATGGTACAAGAAATACATTAAACAAAGTCCCTACGCAAAAGTTATGCCTCCCAGAGGTTGACCTTCTTGCTTTAACCACCATCATTTGAGAGGATGCCATGTCAACCCCATTACTCATGGAAAAGGAGCTAGCCACATGGGGAAAATGGCTAAGACTCTAAAACAGTTGAATTTTAACTCATGTTGAGGGTTGAATGGGTCAAATCTAATCCCTAGATGGTTATGGAGTTGTGCTATAATCAAGCCACTAGGAGGAAAATGGGTTCCACTCTATTTGCTTGCATTGTTCCATAGTAGAGAAGAGTAGTTGATTATGGATAGAGAGATATCATAACAAATGGATTTTGTGGTTTGTACCAGCCCACTGGTCACAGGTCTCATGCAATTCCACAGAGAGTGCCTTCTCCTTTGTATTTGAATCAATTCCATTCCAGACAATAGAGAGCAGAGCGACCTCACGTTCTAGATGGTTTGTCTCTTAATAGGTTTTCTAGAACATGTATTGGTGTTCATTATGGTTTGTGAGTGATTAAATTTTCCTATTCTTTATTTTACATACATTATCTATTACATGCATAAATAACAAAATAGT
The DNA here is from genome assembly GCA_000404065.3 of Pinus taeda. Lineage (NCBI taxonomy): Eukaryota > Viridiplantae > Streptophyta > Pinopsida > Pinales > Pinaceae > Pinus > Pinus taeda. The sequence goes on along the minus strand of APFE031057508.1, from coordinate 52,615 downwards.
GATAACAAATATGCAATCTAGAACAAATTAAAACTTCATAGTATAGATTCATGTTTATTTTCATAGATTTGTTGTGACAAATTATCCAATCGAATAACCAAAAAAAAATACAAATCATCATAATTGAGCTCTTAGTGCTTTTGAGAGGTGTCCAAGCTTGTAAACTACCTCCTACCCCACTAGATTTTATTGGTTTGTCAGAGGTGATACATTTTTTATACCCAATCTCTCACTCTAGCTCTTGGCTCTGGCTCTTGGCTCTGGCTACTTTGGCTCTCTGTAATTTATAGCTCTTTGTAATTTACAACTCTCTAGCTTTTCACTTAAACTCCAAGTGACTCCCTTGGTTGTTCTTTTTCCTTCTGCGCTACCTCTTTCTTCTCTTTTTTGCCTTAGCTTCCTGCTTTGGCTTCACTTTCAGTAACAACCCCCAACAACCTTGCACAACCCTTGTCCCTATAATTCTATGGCTTTTTAAGCCAAATATGCGATTTCATTTCATTCCCTCTTGGGCTCTCTGGTTTCTTGCTTTGGTCTGCTCAAATCTCCTCTCTGAGTGTTAAATAATCATTGCTAATGCCATTAGAGGAGGTGGCTACTTGTCCTACAATGGAAGAGTGCATCGGTGCTTGAAATCCCCTAGAAATAGTCGTTCCCTATTTACACAGAGAAACACTGTAACACACAGGAAAAATCACCAAATCTCTGTTTATCGAACTTCAAAAGTCCTTAATTCTTCTTTATAACACTATCGATGGGAATCGCTTATCACATGTCCGCTCTATATTCTTATTGGGTCCGTCGGGAATCACTTATCAAGTCTGTTCCCCTTTGTATTTTAAAAAGACACTAAAACATTGAAGATATCGCAAAAATGGCTTTATGCGGACTTGAAATAATATACATTTGCATTTAGGAACCCCTTGAGGTCCGAATTCATCGCAAGTCACAATAACGCGTGGACTCATGGTAAGCCATATGGTGTGGCCTACGCTGACGCGATCCGCCGACGCCGATATCGGCGATCACGGTATCGCTTGGCCCAGGGTCCCACCTCTGCCTCGTGGCATCACCGATTGCAATCTGCCGATTTTGGCGATCGCAGTATCGCTCAACGTGGTGTCCTGCCTCAAGCCCCATGCCACCACCAATTCTGATCCACTAATTTCGGCGATCGCACCATCGCATCGGCCCAGGACCTTTGCCTTGGGTATACACCACCTGCCTATGATCCGACCCGCCTATCCGATCATCGGAGGTCGTTGATCGGGGGTGCCTTCCACTCGACCTTAGTCCTCCTCTTTGCCTCATGTGATGTGATTTTCCCTTATAGGGGTTTTTTTCCATTTTAACAGGTTTTTGCCTCTTTTTTCAAAGAAACTGGGCATCTTCTTTGAGTGATAACTTTTGCATCCTAAGTCCATTTTTTCCCATTCAAGTTGCAGCAGATTCAGAACGGGACGATCTCTGCAATGGGGCTAGTTCCAGGAACTTCCTTATACTTTCATTTTTCCTCTATGAGGACCACTAGACTTAGGAGTCTATCCAAAATAAATTTTGGATCAACCACCCTCTTGCCGAATCCAAAGACTAAGGGGATGCTTGCTCAGGGAAACCCATACCTACGACTTGGTCACATATCCATGATAGGAATTCCACTATCCTGATGGTTTAAAAACTTATCTCTGGTAGTAAGCACGACAATGACTCACTTACTTCTCGGAATTAAATCATAGGGCTTCACCCAAATTCTAGATTGTTATTGCTTGATTCTAGGAGATTGAATCCACTGTGTAGGTGGTTTCAAATCTGTCTTTTTGTAGCAATCATTGCAGGGGTCTGTAGTCCATTGTATAAGTGATTTAACAAATCTTCCAACAAGCACCAAAATGTTTCAAATTTCTATGTCCGAGTGGTTTGACAACCACACAATAAGCACCATGTGGTTTAACATCCACACAATAAACAACACGGTGATTCGGTCATCCACAAATCTTCCCATTGACCAAATAAGCTTAGAAAGGCAATTTGGTGGCCTAAAAAGCATATCAATAGTTGGAATATCACCCCAAATCAGAAAGCACTAAGCTCAATCACTACTTGTTTTCACTCCAATTGTGCCTATATTCATTTGGACACTTCTTCATTTACTCCTTTGCTCACATTTTTTTTACAATATCCTTCTTTCAGATTCCCCATTAAATCCATTATTTTCTTCTCAAGGAAATGGTTCTCCTCGCCTTGATCCACGAAGGGGATGGGGATGGGTGCAATCCTCCTCCCAAACTTCCCAATCCCAATCTCATAACTTATGTCATTGTAGTGGATTGGTTGGTTAGGAAGGGTGTTAAGGAGTTTAATGTGATTGGGTATGGCATACTAAAGACATGCAATAGGTCCTCCCCCTCGGGATTTGTATCCATGTGCCCCCTCCTCAAATCAACTACCAATTAATTTCACATTAATTCCCATATGTTCAAAATCCATTTTTTTGGCCAACCATGGATCCCATGTTGTCGGTTACATTCTTACATTTACATATATGGGGTGAAATGAAAAAGGGTTGTTACAAACCCCACTCCCTTAAGGGAACACCATCCTTAGTGTTCTATATAGAAAGAAAATAAAAAAAAATATATTATATATATATATATATACCACACACACACCACACACCACACACACCACACACACACACACACACACACACACACAATATTATTATATAATATATATATATATAATTTGTTATCTCTTACATATGTTTATACATTGGCCAAAAACTGGTAGAGTACCCTCATTTGATCTTCCATTTCCTAGGTTGCTTAATTTTATGATCCTTGCACTGTAAAAATGATAAGAAACAAATAATTGTAATCCACTTCAAGGGTGGGCCTCCTTTTACAATAAATATAATGAACAATACAATATTGTATGATACTATGACTAGGTATCCTTAGTATATGTATAGGAGACAAAGGATACAATTATAATAAAATGGGACCATTAGGGATTCTATTCTACATAACAATATAATAGTAGAAATGCAACCACTCAATATCTAAGGCTTAATAATGGTTTTTTGGGTTAATATGAAGCTTATATAGGGCTTAACATGTCCCTACCCTTCAAATAAATGTTGTCCTCAATACTTGACTATGTGGGTGCTTTTGCATGAAAAAGTCATCTTCCCATGTCTCTTCTTCCACTGTTAGGTTCTTCCATTTGATGAGGTACTCGGTAATTGATCGATTTCTTAGCTTCTAAGTCCTTATTTCCAAACTTTTTTCTAGTTCTAGTATAATTTTCCCTTCTTCATTAATCTCTTGTAGAAGAGTTTGTATTGGGATCTTATCGCCTGTTACATGTTACAAGCAAGAAACATGTAAGACTAGATGTACACGTGAATATGGAGGCAACTCCAATTTGTAGGTCATACTTCCAATCCATTGCAACACCTTATAGTGGCCACAATACCTCAGAGCTAATTTATTGTCCTTATTTTGTTACTTGAGGGACATATATTTATATGATTGTAGTCTCACAAATACCCAATCCCCCACTTCTAATTCCCTTTCATTGTGATGTTGATATGCTTGTTGTTTCCTATTTTGTTTCATAACTAAGTTGTCCTTCAATAGCTTGAGAACCCATTATTGGTGTTAGATGTGGTCCTATATTGCTTAAGCCTTCATAGTCCCTTTCAAGCGTGATGTGATGGATGGGGGACGATATCCACAAAGTGCCATAAATGGTGACAATTTTTATGAAGTATGGAAGGATGTGTTATATGATCATTCTACCAAGGGAAACCAATTAACCCTTTGTGTTTGTTTATCAGATGCAAAGCAACGTAGATATACTTATAAACAGTTATTCACAATCTCTATTTTTCCATAAGATTGAGGATGGTAAGATGAGCTGTGTGGCAATTGAGTACCCAAACAAGGAAATAATTCAATCCAAAAATTTCCAAAGAAAATTGGATCTTTGTCACTTGCAATAATCTTTAGTATTCCATGTAGCTTTTGAATTATTTCCATGTATGCTTCTTGCATAGTACTTGCTTAAAAGGATGAGAAAGAGATTTAAAAAGTTGGAATACTTTGTCATTTTATCTACCACTATCATAATGACATTAATTCCTTCATTTTGGGTAGATCTATAATAAAATCCATTGAAACTTCTTCCCAACACTGGCTTGGTATGGTTAATGGTTGAAGGAGCCTTAGGGTCTTGATAGTCTCTCCTTTATTTTGTTGGCATACCACACATTCCACCACAAAATTTTGAACATTTTCTTTAATACCCTCCCAAAGAAAATCTTTCTTGATCCCATGGTATGTCTTCAAGAACTTTGAATGTCCTCCTATAGGAGAAGTGTGTAATTCCAATGGGACCTTCTATTTGAGTTGATAATTATTACATAAGTATAAGCGATCTTAATACCATAACAAATCGTTTTTCCATGTATATTTTTCTACTACATGAGGGCCCTCCTATAGTTGTTGAATGAACTTTCATATCTTCTCATCTTACTTCCATTATATCCTTGCTTCTTCCACTCAATCAAATTATGGAATGGAAATAATACATAGTAAACCATTTGTGTCTTCATCTATCCTTGAGAGTGCATCTACCCCAATATTTTATTTTCACTTTTTTAAGATAATTTCAAATTCATAACCCAACATGTTTATGACCCATTTTTCTTACTCTTTTTAAGATAGTATTTGCTACAACAAGTACTTCAAACTAGCATGATTTGTTTTCACTTTGAAGTTTATTCTTGTTAGGTATGGATGGCATGTATTAATTAAATGTAGTATGGATAACATTTATTTTTTGTAGATGGGTTTGAGTAATTTCTTTCCTTTAAGTTCATTACTTTCAAGGGAAAGGAGGATTCCTTCTTGCATTAAAACTACATTGATGCCATGGCTAAGGCATCACACTCCAAAATGAATATTTTTGTGAAGTCAAGTGTCGCCAAGACGAGAGTTGTACACATGGCCTCTTAATTTCTTCAAATATTTTGGTTGATTCTTTAGTCCAAGAAAATGCTTCCTTATTTAGTAATTATTTTAGTGTTGCTGCAATCTGACCGTAATTCTTGACAAATGTGCAGTAATATCTCGTTAATCCTAAGAATCCTCTGAGTTTCTTCAAGGTATTTGGGATTGGCCATTCCCTCATAGTTTTTATTTCATTAGGATCAACATTCGCACCATCATATGATACAATACAACCCAAATATTCAACTTCTTGAACCCTAAAGGCACACTTGGAAGGCTTTGCTTATAATTGTTGCTCTTCAAATAGTATCAAGACCCTGTCAACATTTTGCAAATGTTCTTCCCAATATTTCTTGCAAATTAATATGTCATCAAAAAATACTACCACAAATTTTCTAAGGTAGGATTTGAAAATAGAATTCACCAAGCTTTGAAATTTTGAAGGTACATGTGCAAGTCCAAATGGCATAACCAAAAACCCATATGATGTTCATGTGTTCTAAAGGTTACTTTGGGAATGTCTTCTTGTTTCATTATGATTTGAAGATATCCATAATGAAGATCCAACCTAGTAGAGAAAATTGCTCCATGCAATTCATCAATGACGGGAATAGGATACTTATCTTTGATTGCTATTTTATTGAGTTGTCTGTAGTATAGACACATATGCCACGAACCATCATTTTTTATAACCATCACCATTTGGTGAAGAAAAGGCACTTTGGCTAGGATGAATATGCTTACCTCTAATATTTCTTGAATATACGCTCAATATCATTCTTTTGTGCATGTGGATATCTATAAGGCCTAATGTTAGGTGGTACCCTTCCAAGTTGCAAATATTGAATAGCATGATCATGATCTTGAACAGGTGGAAGACCCTTAGACAATTCTCCAAATATCTTAGCATGATTGTTGGTAACTTTTTGAAGATCCACTGGAGTAGACAATATAGATGTTTGAACATCTAATGAACACAATTGTGCAACTACACTTTGGTGTCCCTTTTTAAAAAAAAAATCCATGTTATTAGAGCTTATAACTTTACTAGGTTTCCCTTGGATGCCTCTAAGATCAAATTCCTTAAACTTATGAAAAGATATTAAAAATTAAGGGTCATTGTTCCCAATGATTATAACCATTGGACCTCTAATACAACATCAACACCACCCATTTGGATTGAAATCATAGGACTAACCAATAAATACTCCCCCATATTCAACTTAATCTTATTGCACTTCCCTGAACAATTTATGGTACCTCCATCTCCAATCATCACTTGAAATTTTGGTGTTGGACATACAAGGAATTAAGTATTTTTTCCAATTTGTAAGTGAAGAATTTATGGATACTACCTGAATTAATCAATAATTCTACCCTTTTCCTTTTGATATATTCTTTTATCTTTAAGATTTGTGGATTAATAATGTTGGCAAATGCGTGACAAGATATTATTGCAGTAGTTTCTTCTAGCTCTATATCTTGTGAAGTTTCCACTTATTTATTTTTGTCATCTTCACAGTCTATGTAGAATAATTTTTTCTCACTATATTTATGCCATTTACTATACTTGCTATCACAGTTGAAACATATTCCCTTTGCTCTTTTTTCATCCATTTGCTAAGGAGTCGACTTTGTTGATTTAGGAAAGGGATCATGATTTATCTACAATTATTAGTGGCCATATTTTTTCTTTCAACTTTCCATGCCAAACTGAAAGCATGATTTACACATTTAGGTTCAAAGATACACACCTCATGTTGGATGCTTCCTTTAAAATACCCATAAATAGGTCTAACAAGTTATTCTCTGAAATATTCTTTACCCTCATACTCAACTTTTAGAATTGTTGAATGTGCTCTGTAAAAGGAATTTTTTGTCAAATATTTACCAATTAACTAAAGAATGTGTTGCTCTTAATATCCCCATAATGTACTATCAATTATTCTATAAAAATATGGAGTGCCAGAAATGTTGACGATGTTGGACCAGCTAACATTATGGGGATATCCCCAATATGAAGTCCCAATTAGACCTCACACCGTTTGGTGTAGGAATCCCATCTAGAATACGGCCCAATTTTCGATGCAGTGGGTTTTAATGATGTTCCATGGCTGCAATAATGCATAGAGTGATGTACAGTGACTTTGGTGGAAACAAGTGTGTGACCCTGTGGAAATTCAAGTGTGATGCATGAAGGTTCTACCACATGGAAGGGAAAATGAGTGAGCTCCTTAGAAGCATGTAATAGTACATAAATTGAAAGGAACACATGATCATAAGCAACATCACAATCTAATATGTGAAATATTTCATAAGTTAACAATAATGAATTAAACAACAATACACATTCAACAAGATTCATACCAATGCAAATGAAATAGTTCATAAGCATAAGCGCAGGTTAAATAACATACATTGTAAACATAACAAGAACATTCCTACTATATTTACAACATATGCATGAGTCTGAGCTTTTATTCAGTGAAAGTTCCAATCATACATATACCATTGGCGAACCACTAGCCCCAATAGTGGAACGTGAATTCAAAATCGCATGCTCCTCCAAAGAAATATACTCCCTTTATGGTATGGAGAATTCAAGGCTCTCACAAGATCCCAAGATCTTGATTCTAAGCCTAATCCTATCCAAAAGCTTGGCTCCCAAAATCCCTTTACATGATTTATGAGGATATATTTATAATAACAGGGGGTGACTTTTCAAATCCCCTTTGATACTTTTGGACTTCCCCATGACTCTTCAACTTCTTTACAAAATCATTACATTACATCATGACTCTTCACATTCCAATGTTGACACTTGGAATTCCACTAACAAATTAATTATAAATGATATTACAATACACTCATACCCATATAATACAAAATAGGGTAGAGCCAACTAGATAGCCTAATAAGACAAAACACTATCATGCTTGATTTTGGGGAAACTCTAGCTCAACAAATCCCAATATGTATTTCAGTCACGTATCAGTGCCAAGCTTAGTATTGTGCAATGACATCCCCAAACTGTGTGATGGTGTCTAGATGGAAGTGGACTCTAGCCTCCATGGCATCCGGGTACAATGATTTGGAACCAGTTTGAAATTCCTTCTAGAGCATAAGCAACATTGTCTGTTCACCTCCAAATATTCCTTGGTGGCAATTTTTCTAAGCTGCTCAAGGTATTCTTCTATCTCCTGCCTAACTTGGTTCCTAGGCTTAGCTTCAGTGAGCGATCCAACTGATGGGATCCTATGGGACTTCACCAATAAATCCAAACTGTTGTATCATTGTGCATGTGAGGCTTGAATGTTACCAATGAATGAGGTGATTTATTTGTTGTTCTGGATCATCATCTAGGATGATTATTTCTCCAGCTCTGCATGTTGCTTCATTTTCTTGCCTAAGTCAAGTGGTGCCACTTTGTATCTCATTGACCATTCATGCACGATAGGTTTTTCAACTTGCAAATTCTTGAGAGTTTTGACAAAATCATTATACTTTTGTTGCAATCCATGCAAGTGGAAAACTACCTTATTCATGGTAACAAGATCCTCATAGAGATTATGCATGGTCTCTCCAAGTGTCAATACTTCACCCAGTATCATTGCCTTCATTTCCTCGAGATGGACATGTGTGAAAGCTGTGTTTTAAGCTGTTGCGCAGAGTTGTTCAACCTCTTGTCTAGAAACGTGCAATTTCATTTCCAATTTCTTGTTCTTGGCCATCAAATACTCAGTGTTCAACTTTGTTGCACCTGCAAAGGCCAAGTTGCTTGTGACAATGGAATTGGGATTCTTCTCGGTGTCTGCCATGATCACCCTTTCTCTAATAAATGTAGGCAATGTGAGGTCATCCAAAAAATGCTTCTTACATGCTTGTACAATCTTCTTCTAGAGTTCATCATATGACATATTATATTTTTCCATGAACAGTTCTGCTTCAAGATGAAAAACCTTCACTTCCTCACCTGGGGCTAACTCTATTGCTAGAGGTGGTAGAGATTGAATGGTGACCTACTGTGTACTTGGCATCAAGTTGACAACTTGATTCAGCGGCTTTGGTTCCTCGTTCGTATCAATGATCTCAATCAACTCTTCAATCTGTTGAGCAAGCTTTCTGTCTTATATTTGTCCGCTCTCCTCTGCTGGTTTCCAGTTTTGTTCTTGCTTTCAACTTGTTTCTGCATTGTTTCTTTTGCTATTGTGGTTTGCCTCCCTTCTTCTTCCTGCTTATGCTTCTCTTCTTTTTCTTTCGTCTTATTTTCTTCCTCCAATCTCCTATGCTCTTCCCTCTTCCTCCTTTATTCTCTCTGCATCCTCCGTTTCCTCTTTTCCTCTGTTACTCAATCCGCTTTCATAATAGATGGATCCATTGTCATATTGTGGTTTCGTTCTCACCCTGGACTATAAACAACCTTTCTCTTTCCTTTATCCTGTGTGGGGTTACTCCCTTCTGTTGGCACTCCTTCTAGAGTAGCTTCTAAATGTGGAGTCACTTGTGAAGTTCCTGCAAAACTGACTGGCTAGTGAGACTTGGAGGTATTATAACAATTCTTCCTTGGATCCTTCTTTGGCCAGTGAAATGTCTCAATGAGCCACTGGAAGTGAATTCTCGCATAGTGGTATTTGCAAATACCATGGGGATCGTACATATTAAAATCTCGAGTACCGAATGAAAACTTCTCTCTCGCCTTTCCTTTGGTATATGCTAATTTTAGGTTCCTTATCTTGTACAATTCAATTTGCATAGGAAGAGTTATCCAAGGCACTTTCTTCTTCCTATGCAAAGTTGTTGACAACCCTATGGAGAGATGATATGAAACTTCTTTCTTGACAAGCTTGTTAGTGGCATACCTTGGAAAAATATGTGGAAACTTCTTATCATCGAACACTCTAAGGAAGGTGTCATCTGGTGAGGCAAACCAATCTGCAATCTCTAATATTACTTCCATTGTCCCATGTGACATGCAAGATGGTTCTTCCTCAAAGATCATCTTATATAGTGGAATGAGGAAGTGGTCAGTTAGCTTATCCATAACTCCTCTGTGTCTACAATCTGAGAGAAATTTGCAGTGGATGTGCACAGTGAGATCTCGAGGTGTCCAAGTCTAGTTCATGATAGGGAATGAATTATGTGCACAGATTGCATCCAGTAAATATTTAGACATGTAAAATCTCACTTGCCCGCCCTTGGTAGGATTCAAGGCGTTAGCTACATGGATACTTAACTGTTAAGCCAACAAGTCTAACTAGTTGAACAATAATCTAGGTGGATATTGGTGGCCACCCTCCTATTCCACTTGGACCCCCAACGTTGTCTCTTTCAGTTTTTCATTTTCCTTAATTATAGCACAGTTTACTATTTTTGGCATTTTTTTCGGGTCCTCAACTTCCTAAGTCATTTTGAGGCCCTAAACGACGTTTTAAGGGAAAACAGAGACACAAAAACTTTCCCAAATGGAGCTACTAGTTTGCTTTCATCCTACTCTTTGAGATATTTGAAACGAAGTATTATGATAATCAAACGGAGATCGTATGCCAAAGTTACAACCCCCGAAAATTGACATACCAATTTACCCAAATGAGGCCCACAGTTTTGGTGCTTCATCTCCTAGAGTTAGATTTCTGGATGTTTAGGGTTTTCCATTGTTTCTCAATAATAAATAGGCCTTGGAGCATCATTGTAACACAATTCAGAGGCATGTAGCCGTCATATCTCTTCTCTGAGATAAGCTACCATCGCCCGAGCTAGTCTTCTTTCCATTCTGTTTGTAAGCATCTTTCAGTATTTGATATTAATGAAATGAAGTGTTATTTCTATTGCATCTTTGTATTTATGGTTATATCTGTAATTTGTTGTGTTCTTATTTAAATTCAGATTAGTGGTATCAGAGCAGTCTGCTCTTTCTCTGTTTTTCTTTACATGTCCCCAACAAGGTCGAGATATAAGAAGTTAAGGCTTGAACTGGTTGAACCTTTGCAAGACCAGCCTCACAAATCCCGATGGCCTCCCATGGGGGAAGAAAAGAAAGATGAGGGGCTATGATATCCTTTCAAAATCTTGCTCGAAGAAGCCCTCAAGCGACAGAGGAACACGATGATGGACAACTTTTCCCAGATTCTCCAACGACTACCCAAGGGTGACGCATCTACTTCTAGCAGCGACGCTAGAAGTGCCACACCCTTTAAGGTACAAGTTAACTTTGACATTCCCATATTTGACAGTCAGATAGATACGGACGTTGTAGATAAATGGTTAAATATGATAGAAGGATATTTTTTTGTTCATGATTTTTCCATTTGGGAAAATATTACTTTTTCTCTTCTCAAATCCACCCCCCATGCCAAGGACTGGTGGGAAACCTACTGTGAGCATAAGGATGAAAGTATGCCCTCACTATCTTCAGCCGAGCCCACTTGGGATTCATTCTGAGATGCTATCAAGGAGCAATACTACCCCATCGGGAGCTATGAGGATAAATACATAAAGTGGAGCACACTGCGATAGGGAAGGGACCAAGACGTGTTAGAGTGTACCAATTTTTTTCATACCATTTGCACGAAGTTGGGTATCAAAGATTCTAAGAAACATTTGGTACTCAAGTACCGCGACTACCTACAAAGATACATCCAGGATGTGATGGAGTTCATGGACATCTCCTAACTTGGCATGGCGTACCGATACGCTGTCAAGATCGAGCAGAAGCTTAAACAGAAAAACTGAGACTTTGGATCTACGAATCTGAAGTAAGGGAAAGGTGCCCCCAAACTATAAAGCAAAGGGAAAGACCAAGGCAAGGCGACCTAGGAGAACCCGCCAAAGTCGCAAGCAAATAATAACACCACGAAGACAAAGAAGGACACGCGAAAGTGGTGTGAGTTTCATAAGAGATCCACTCACAACAAAAGTGAGTGTCGAACCACAGCCACTGGTGGTCAATTTGAATGCTTTTGAGTCTGATGCATGTTCTGACTCTGAGTTAGAACCTGACAAGGGAAATGACAAAGGGAAGCAGATCATTGATGTGAGGCCCAATGCCACTCTGGCCACCACCAAGATCCATAAGATTAAGCTTGAATAACCAAAGGAGGCGGAGAGCTTATTCCACTCATAGATGTGGGTGAAGGGTTCTTCGTTGTAGTTCATTGTCGACAACAGGAGCCAAAAGAACCTCATCTTAGCAGAGGTCGTGAATTGGCTAGGCCTACTGACTACAGCACATCCACAGTCGTATACCATCGAGTGGCTACTAGTTTGTTTTCATCCTAGTCTTCGAGATCTTTGAAATGAGGTATTAGATAGTCAAACGAAGATCGTATGCCAGAGTTACGACCCCAGGATTGATGCACCAGTTTACCCACACGGGGCCCACAGTTTTGGCACTTCATCTCCTAGGATTAGGTTTTTGGATGTTTAGGGTTTTCCATTGTTTTTCAATAGTAAATAGGCCTTGGAGCCTCATTGTAACACATTTCAGAGTAAACACCACACCTCTTCTCAGAGATAAGCTACCATCGCCCAAGCTAGTCTTATTTCCATTCTGTTTGTAAGCATATTTCAGTATTTGATATTAATGAAATGAAGTGTTATTTATGTTGCATCTTTGTATTTATGGTTGTATCTGTAATTTGTTGTGTTCCTATTTAAATTCATGATTACTGGTATCATAGCGATCTGCTCTTTCTCTATTTTTCTTTGCATGTCCCCAACGAGGTCGAGATATAAAGAGTTAAGGCTTGAACTAGTTGAACCTTTACAAGACCAGCCTCGCAAATCCCAACGACCTCCCATGGGGAAAGAGAAGAAATATGAGGGGGTAGGAGATCCTTTCAAAATCTTGCTCGAAGAATCCCTCGAGCGAAAGAGGAATGCCATGATTGACAACTTTGCCCAGATCCTTTAGCAACTACCCAAGGGTGACGCATTTACTTCTAGCAGTTACGCTGGAAGTGCCACACCCTTTAAGGTACAAGTTAACTTTGACATTGCCATATTTGAGGGTCAGATAGATGCGGACGCCATAGATAAATGGTTAAATATGATAGAAGGATATTTTTATGTTCATGATTTTTCTAGCCAAGAAAATATTACTTTCTCTCTTCTCAAAGCCACCCCCCATGCCAAGGATTGGTGGGAAACCTATTGTGAACAGAAGGATGAAAGTATGCCCCAATATTTTCAGCTGAACCCACTTGGGAGGAAGGGACCAAGATGTTTTAGAGTTTACCAATGTTTTTCATACCCTTCGCACAAAGTTGGGTATCAAGGATTTTGAGAAACATTTGGTACTCAAGTACCGCAGCTAGCTACAAAGGTACATCCAAGATGAGATGGAGTTCATGGACATCTCCTCGCACGACACGGCATACTGATACAATCTCCATATCAAGCAAAATCTTAAATAGAAAAATTGAGACTTTGGATCTGTGAATCCGAAGCAAGGGAAAGGTGCCCTTAAACTGCAAAGAAAAGGGATAGTCCAAGGCGGGGTGACCCAGGAGAACCCACCAAAGCTGCAAGAAAATAATAACACCACAAAGACAAATAAGGACACGGGAAAGTGGTGTGAGTTTCATAAGAAATCCACTCACAACACTAGTAAGTGTCGAACCAAGCAGTCACTGGTGGTTGAGCTGAAGGCTTTTGAGTCCGACGCATGTTTGGACTCTGAGTTAGAATTCGACAAGGGAAATGACAAAGGGAAGCAGATCACTGATGTGGAGCCCAATGCCATTGTGGCCACCACCAAGATCCATAAGATTGAGCATGAATATCCAAAAGAGGGGGAGCGCTTATTCCACTCACAAATGTGGGTGAATGGTTCTCCACTATAGTTCATTATCGACAGTAGGAGCCAAAAGAACCTCATTTCAGTAGAGGTCATGAAGCGGCTAGGCCTATCAACTACAACACATCCATAATCGTATACCATTGAGTGGCTACTAGTTTGTTTTCATCCTACTCTTTGAGATTTTTGAAATGAGGTATTATGATAGTCAAATGGAGATCGTATGCCAAAGTTACGACCCCGAGAAATTGATGTACCAATTTACCTAAACGGGACCCACAGCTTTGGCGCTTCATCTCCTAGGGTTAGGTTTCTGCATGTTTAGGATTTTCCATTGTTTCTCAATAATAAATAGGCCTTGGAGCCTCATTGTAACATAGTTCAGAGGCATGTAGCCGCCACATCTCTTCTTGGAGATAAGCTACCATCACCCAACCTAGCCTTATTTCCATTATGTTTGTAAGCATATTTTAGTATTTGATATTAATGAAATGAAGTGTTATTTCTGTTGCATCTTTGTATTTATGGTTATATTTGTAATTTGTTATGTTCTTGTTTAAATTTAGATTAGTGGTATCAGAGTGATCTGCTCTTTCTCTGTTTTTCTTTGCATGTCCCAAATGAGGTCGAGATATAAGGATTTAAGGCTTGAACTGGTCGAACCTTTGCAAGACCAGCCTTGCAAATCCTGACGGCCTCCCATAGGGGAAGAAAAGAAAGATGAGGGGGTAGGATATCCTTTCAAAATCTTACTCGAAGAAGCCCTCGAGCGACAAAGGAATGAGATGATGGAAAACTTTGCCCAAATTCTTTAGTGGCTACCCAAGGGTGACGCATCTACTTCTAGCATCTACGCTAGAAGTGCCACATCGTTTAAGGTACAAGTTAACTTTGGCATTCCCATATTTGAGGGTCAGATACATGCGGAAGCCGTAGATAAATGGTTAAATATGATAGAAGGATAATTTTATGTTCATGCTTTTCCCTGCTGAGAAAATGTTACTTTTCCTCTTCTCAAAGCCACCCCCCATGCCAAGGACTGGTGGGAATCCTGCTTGAGTAGAAGGATGAAAGTATGCCCTCACTATTTTCAGCCGCACCCACTTGGGATTCGTTCTGGGATGCCATCAAGGAGAAGTACTACCCTGTCAGGAGCTATGAGGATAAATACATAAAGTGGACCACACTACGATAGGGAAGGGACCAAGACATGTCAGAGTTTACCAATTTTTTTCATACCCCTCGCAGAAAGTTGGGTATCAAGGATTCTGAAAAACATTTGGTACTCAAGTACCGCGGATTTCTACAAAGGTACATCTAGGATGAGATGGAGTTCATGGACATCTCCTTTCTCGACACGGCGTACCGATACGATGTCAAGATCAAGCAGAAGCTTAAACAGAAATACTGAGACTTTGGATCTGTGAATCCGAAGCAAGGGAAAGGTACCCCCAAACCGTAGAGCAAAGGGAAATGCCAAGGCGGGGCGACCCAGGAGAACCCACCAAAGCTGTAAGCAAATAATAACACCACAAAGACAAAGAAGGACACGGGAAAGTGGTGTGAGTTTCATAAGAGATCCACTCACAACACAAGTTACTGTCGGACCAAGAAATCATTGGTGGTCGAGCTGAAGGCTTTTGATTCTAATGCATATTCTAACTTTGAGTTAAATCCCAACAAGGGAAATGACAAATAGAAGCAGATCATTGATGTAGATCCTAGTGCCACTGTGGCCACCATCAAGATCCATAATATTGAGCCTGAAGACCTAGAAGAGGGGAAGCGCTTATTCCACTCACAAATTTTGATGAAGGGTTCTCCATTGCAGTTCATTGTCGACAGCATGAGCCAAAAGAACCTCATTTCAGTAGAGGTTGTGAAGCGGCTAGGCCTACCGACTATAGAACATCCACAGAAATTTGATTTGGTGCACCAAATCAAACCAAAGTCTCTCCCAATCTGGTATCTTTTCCTTCAATTAACTGAATTCTTATAGTTGTGCCAGGATTTTAGAAGGCTGAGGAGTTCTAAGCTCATAAGTTTAGATGATGGTACATTTTCTCCTACTCCTCCATGTTCATCTTAAAATTGAGTGAATCTAGAGAGGTATTGTGGAATGGTTTCATTTTTATGCATTTGAATGCTCTTAAGTTTATCTCTCAATGCCAATTTCCCGGCATCATTGATGCTCTAGAATAGATATGTGAGAGCTTTCCACATTGCATAAGGAATCTCCTTTCCATACAAGTTTGAAACCACATGATCTTTGACACCCTCTAGAATAATCCTCCTAGATCTTGTTGTGTATTTCTTCCACTGAGAAAGTGCTTCTGCATCGGATGTATTTGGTTTTCGAATATCAACTTATGTATATTCCCATACTCATCAGTCACGATAGCTTCCATCCTGTCTTTCCAAGCACAAAAATTCCAGGTATCCTCTAATGCATACTCCAGCCTCAATCCATCAAAAGACATTTTTCCTACATTGAAGAGAATCTGCACCAAAAACTCTACAAAACAAAATTTCTTTGAGAGAAGATCTATAACAAGGTTTCTATGTAGTCTTCTGAGGCTTTAATACCATGTAGAAATTGGAAGAAATTTTCTACTGCTAATGAAATCAAACTAAAATTAAGAGACAAAAATTCTTCTACTATTCCGCGGAAAGCAAAACACACTATAGAACACATGCAATAATATGCAACCATCAAAACAAAATGAACACAATGATTTTATAGTGGAACTCAAGAGGGAAAAAACCCTTATGCTGCTTTGCATTAATTCAGGTGAGAAAGAGAAACAATTACAATGTCTTACTTCAACTCTAAAGCACACCCTGCCCTACAAAATTGTTCTCCTGCTTCCTGACCTTCTCTGGCCAACACTTAGACAATTCAAGCCTCAACCAACCTCCTACGTTCTTGTGCAATCCTAGAGGAATTAAGCTCCTAAAAAATACAGAAATTACATATTTCCTTGCGCAAATCCAAGGGGAATTAATCACTTGCTCAGTGCAAAAGCACTCTATAACAACAATATACAATTATAAATACAAATGTGTCTTTTCCATCCAGTCAACTAGGAAATTCGAATTCCATGCATGACTAGGTCTATTTTTAGTTGATTAACTAGTTAAGTGAGAGATTAGTTAGTTAATAATTGTTAGAACTACTCAAATGGCCCTTAACTAACTCAACTAATGACTAGAGCTCAGTTAACTAAGTTCAATTAACAATAACTCAACTAGATTACTAGATATTAGCAATCAAATCATGCACAACTCTACTTCAAGCCTACAAACTCGAATTTACTAACTTAACTAGTAGACAAGGCCATGTCACTCTGGCTAACTGCAATCCAAGTCATCTTGTTGATGTGGAAAATCAATTTTTCTCCATTTGGCTAAGAAACAAGTCAAGTGAAGCCTTTTCTTGCTACAATTACAACACTTACCTTCCATCTTGATAATGGATGCGTGGTGGTCTACCTACTTATTATCAATTGTTGCATAAATCTGGGGAATGCTCTTACCTACATCACCAATTGTTTGCACCTCTTGAGAGTTGTAGATCTTAGGCTTATCACCCTGATAAAATGGACAATCCTTATTGTGATGATATCTACCGCAAATCCAACACTTCAATGGTTCTCTGCCACTGCCTTTATTCTGTTGCTCAACAAGCTAAGACCTGATCACCCATATGTCAACCAATTTCCACTGGTGACCTTTTCCTTGAGCTGGAACGACTTTCTAACCTAGCTTATAGCCCAATCACACGCATGCAAGCTAGCCAGTGTAGCCAGAAGGCTCCATCCACATGGATAACCTTACTTAAGTGCATTTGTGGCCAAAAAATCCTCGTTAAGACAGTGCGGCCACAAACTTATTCTAGGATTTTTAGGGCTAATTTATAGGCCAACTACCCAGAACTTTCCAAGATTCAATCAATAAGGTTAATGTGTGTATATACTTAGTTTTCAAGCTTTGTTATTTCTCAAACTTGTCCAATACATGTGAATCATTTATAAAAAACACTTTAAACATAATACATGTAGGTCATGAATGCTTATGTGTTCACTTGTTCATTAGTTTTGTCAAAATATCATCAAGAAGGCTTACTGCCTCTCATACTAGTTGTCACAAACACATATTAGCTGGCGTATTCATATAAACTATTCAATAACTTGTCAAACCATGAGTAAGAGCAATAACAAGAGCACATCATATTATAAGAAGTATATCATGCATATAACTAGAATTTAACTAGAATGAAGCCATGACAAACCAGTGACATAATCACACATTAAAACAAAACTTGTGGCCATTGATCTCATTAAATAATAACAAATATTAATATATGCATAGTGCCAACCAATTGAAGGACTTCCATGTATCACCGGACCATAGATTGGGTTGAACTAAATCTTTATTCCAACCCAATCACCCCCATGCCATATTCCAAGATTGAATGTGGGATCACATAGGATAAGCCAAAACATAACCAAACAGGGAATTCGGGGGAAAACCACCTCCACCTTCAAGCCACAGTTATTTCACCTAAACCGGTCCATAAATCACCAAACCAATACAAGCTTCGATGCCTCATAATTTCTTCACCATACCCAGAGGAATTTTCCTGCCTCCACCTAATTGTCAAGAGCTTCCCAAAGAAAACCATATCCACCCTCAACCCTTTTGATTTTCCTAAGACCACCTCAACAAGATCCATAATCTATTGGAAATCCAGTGGTCAACCAAACAGGGAACCCACTACATCATGGATATCCACGAAATGGAAAATGGAAAGGTTGTACATGACTATCAATCCAAGCAAATCCCATGCCAATGAAAGAAAAAAATGACCAATAAACCAATGCATAAAACATGTATCATAATCCTAGAAAGATAATCCTCAGTTATTTTTTTTCCCTTGCTTGTTGATGTCCAAATCTTCTCTTGACTTCCCTTGAATTCATCGTGTTCTCCTTTATTTCCTTGCTTGTCTCTTACTTATGTTCAAGTGCTCTTATCCTCCACTACTGTTGTAGTGTTCTCTCTTGCTTTTTCCCAAAGTGAATGAGTGAATGTCCTTTCTCTCCCCTTTTCTCTTTCTTTTCCTTTTATTTTCCTCATTTCCCTTGCATGCATATTTATTTCATTTTCATTTATTTATTTTGCATCCTTGCCACATGTTCCTTGCTAGCCTATAATAAATAATTTACCTTTTGCCTCTTACCAATGCTAATGTTAATTTCCATAACCAATAATAAATAATTAACCACATGTGGATCCCAATGTAATGTTTTTCCTCTTATTTGGCTTGGAATACACGTCCCATGACCTTAGTTTTATTTTTTCTTTTATAATGTCCTTTTATTTACGTGGAAACTTAACCTGGGGCTATTACATTCACCCTCAATAACCTTCTTGATACTTGTTCCTCAATGCTAAGGAATACTATGCCATTTTCTTTGGTATTTAAGGTATATCTTCTACATATTCCATAAATACTTTTTTACTATTTACATTGTGAGATAAAGATGCCTAATGGAAAAGCCCTGGTCTAAAATTATAGTTTCAATTAATTATCATCTTTGTCTTGCATTATTTGTTCGGCATTTAATTCATTTATTAGTCTTTCAAATTTGACATTTGAGAGTGTTTGAAAGAGTTGGGTTGAGGTTACTTTTATGACAGTCTCGGGGTTATTCCCTTTGGTCCAAGAACTAACTTCAAGCCTAAAGCGGGGAAGCTTTATAAAGCCTTCATATGGTGCCTTGGCATTGTTAACTCAATGGAAACAATATGAGGAATAACAAGTACTATAAAAGTATTTATATTGGCCAAAACTCTGACAAATGTCCACAAGTATATGAAATTGTGCATTAGATATGTCATCACTAAACCTACAATAAGGAAAAAAAAACAGTGTGCACTCCTTTGCCTATCCCTAATAGGCCTTGTAAGTTTGTCTCCATGGATTACATGTGAAGCCTATGTTCAACTGAGCATGGAAATGACTATGTATTTATGGTTGTTGATCAATTATCTAAGATGGACATTTTGACATATTGCAAGAAGAGTATCACATTAAGGCCACGGTTGCTAAGTTATTTTACAAACATGTTTAGGTTAATTTTGAGCTTCCATAAACCATTATTTTAGATAGGGTTAGAAGATTTCTAAGTACTTTGCGGACCAACTTGTGGTCAATGATGGACACCAAATCTCACAAATATATTTTACTCTATCCCCAAGTCAATGGATAGATAAAGGTGTTCAACAAGAGGGTTGTGCATATCCTAAAAACGTTCAACTGCGTGTGTGGAGAATTGATTAGGGAAACTTTTGATTTGATTTCTCCTTATTTGATAGTTATTTGTGATATTACATTATTCTTCTTTGCTTAACTTAAGTTCTTATCATCAAAATAAATTCCAAAACAAAGAAGATCACAACCATACAAAGATGAACACAAGATATAGGCCCCAAGCCAAGGAAAAAACCCCTCCAAGGGGAAAACCCGAAAATAACTCTTCTTAGAGGAATCAATTTAAAGGACACTTCAAAGACCAAAAACCAAAACCTGAGACTACCACCAAGGACCAAGCCAACCATCCAAAAAAAAAATTCTACAATGCAAAAAGGGATCTCCAATAACAATGGATCAAGTTATCTTTACCATAAGGAATTTCTAACCTTTAGATATGACAAGTCGAGCCTGCAATACCTTCCTGCAATTTTGGACCAATTTCATGCCCAGAAACCCTCGACTTCTCACACATGTGAGCTGTCCCAAGCATAATTTCAGAGATTCAAACTTTCTAGGGCTTATCTTCTTCTTTGCTAGACTTATTCTTACATTTTTAAGGCTTTCACATCCTTCTTCCAACTATAGATTGAATACAATGAATGTATGTTTTATGTGTGTGTCAAATAGGTCGAAAATCCAAATTTTTATAGCCTTCCAAGAGGCTCCATTAGCCATATCTATGTTAAATTCACCTTGGTTGGCCGACTTGGTCTTGGGAGCCTTATAGACACTATTATATTCAAAATATTTTTTATTTTCTTGATACAAATGCTTGAACGGTTCTTTTACAATATGACAAGGACACTTTGCCTCATGTAAACCCTAGGAGCATTAAATGAATTCTTGACCTAGTGACAAAAACTTGAGCATGAAAAACCATGCTTTACAAAAATAAATTTATTTATTTTTATTATTTATTTATTTATTTTTTTTACATATTTTTTTTTTCTCCATTTGATAGATACATAAGAATTACATCATGACATTAGTCAAATTACAATTATGAAGACCAAAACTAGTTACATTCTCCAACACTCCAAACATCAGCACCCATGGGATGAGAACATTCCTAATGTTCAACATGACTACCATAGAGCCCTTCATAGTTTTATTAGACATGACCATTTTAAGGTGTGCTTGGGGTTACAACCATTAGCCCCAATTGATATGGATTTATCCCTTGTATCTACATAGAAAGAATCCTCATACACTCATGTTAAGGCTAATAGAGTGGTAAAATTTGTTGAACAAACCCATCATATTAGATAACAAATTCATGATATTTTGAAGAAATCCAATATTAGGTACCAGAAGCACCATGATCAATACCAAGTTCCACCCAAGTTTTAGGTTGGAGATCATGTAAGTTGCATTTAAAAAAAAATTAACACCTTATAGGACCCAAATCAAAAGCTCCACTCACTATGATATGGGCCTGACACCATCACCAAGGTTATGGATGATAAAATGATTTTGATTTAGTATTCCTCGTTTCCTTGGATTGTGCCTTGTATTTAATGTGGTATTGCTTCAACCATATTTCCACCTAAAAAACTCAATACTCAATACTAATAATATTGAGTAGGCTATAGCACACCAGATCATAGAGACAAGATGAAAAACGCACTATGCCTAAACATCCAACTCTATCAGGTTGTCAAAATGAGGCAATCCCTTCACTAGAGAAAGTGGTTGATCAAGGATTAGATTTAACAAAACTTTCCCCATCTAATGGAGAAACTCGATGTAATGGGGACCATTACTTTCTAATAGGAGATGATTGATCCAAGTTGATACAGGTAGCCCCCCGCTTATTCCACTAATTCAAAATGGTTCCACATTGTAAGTTATACTACAATTTTCAATTCTTAGACTTTTTTCATGTTTTTAGGAATTTCCATTGTTTTTTTGGCAGTTGACACACGTCACCTATTTTATGATGGTGTGGCTTTACAAACACATAGAGCATTGTTTAATATTTGTAATGGTCCAAGAAACACTCGACATGAAATTTGTAAGAAAAAAAATCTTCGAGGAATTTGACGTACACATTAGTCTCTAGGGCCCATAACTTTTTTGGCACGTCATTTCCTAGCGTTAATATTTGTTATCTTCAGTATTTTTTTCCTCTTAGATAGTCATACTTATGTCAAAAAGGTAGTCTTGGCCTCTTGTAATATTCTCTTGCAAATGAGCATAGTCAACATATGTCTCTTCATAGATAAGCTACCATAATTCTAGCTAGTTTTTATCCTCTTCTGTTTTATAGTCATTTCTATTTAATTTGTTATTAGAGTTTGGGTTTCACTTTATTAATGTGCGCCCATGAATATCTATATGTTTTATATTTACATTATTGCCTTCATTTCTTTCTATTGTATTAATGTGCTCCTAGTAATATCTTTGTGTGTTTACATTTACATTATTACATTCATTTCATTATCTATACAATCTAGACCAATTGTTGAATGAGGCTGTAACCATGTCCTTTATTATTATTTTCCCTTATTTTGTTTCTAAGATATTTGTTGTTTACATTTACATTATTACATTCATTTCATTATCTATACAATCTAGACCAATTGTTGAATGAGGCTGTAACCATGTCCTTTATTATTATTTTCCCTTATTTTGTTTCTAAGATATTTGTTGTTCCCTTTTAACTATTATAAGAGGGGATTTTTGTTTTCTCTTAGACCGCCATTTTCTATTTTTCTAACTCATTCTTGTCACCAAGGACAAATAACTTGTTACTATACGTTGTTATTGGTTTTCATTTTTTATTTTTGAAGTTTATGACTTTCTAAAACTATTTTGTTCAATGAAAAGGAAGGACCATCGACAGAATTATCATGATTGGATAGAATCACTAATAAACAAAGAAATATCAATACTTATGGCATAACATACACTTGAATGGAATTTTTTCATAGTCCAATTTCTAGAAATAAACTTTATTATTTTTCTCTAACGCATTATTTTATGGTAATCCAAATCCATTTCAATACAATAACATGCATAAGAATATATATCATTCTTTAGTTTAGACTTATTGATGCACATCCCCAAATTGTTCCCAAAATCTAATAAGGTTTTCTTATCCCTAAAAAATTGAAAGGAAGAAAGGTCTAATCTAAATAGGAATTATAGTTAGGACTTCCTCCTCCAAATGAAAGTTTACTAACCATAAGTATAGGTAGAGACCATTAGGTCCAATAAAGTAGCCCTCAATTAAAAATATGATCTCTATTTTCCATAAATTCAAACATTATTAAACAAGAAAAGTCGCACGACAGCAAGTCCCTACCTTGAGCAGGCTGGAATCCGACTTGGATGGTTGGCTTTGGAGATTTTACTTCTTAGATTTATTTCGAACCATACTGAAATGAATTAGTACTGAAATTTATGATAAGCTAATACATGTACTAACTAAACCAAAATTCTTGGCTAGTAAGGAAAACGATGTATAACCAGAATTTGCAAATCCTGGAATGATATGTAATCTTGTGAAGCCAACAATAGATTGCTAAAGGCTGTAGATTCAAGAGAAATATGTGGAGGACTAGTCTCTTATTTCAAAGGTAGAAGGAAGGCTTTTGTTGTTGGTCTATAGTGAAATCACCACCATGAGCTTTTGATCTCCAACATTAGGGGTTCAATCAGTTACATGGAAATAGGGTATGCAATTGGTTCGAGAATCACATCAAAGGTTGAGGTATCACATCAAAGTTTGAGGTATACAACTATGGAATCATCCTGCTGGAAATGGTGAGCAATAGAAGCCCAACATGTAAGATGGTTTTGGATCGAATAATGACACTTAGATATTGGGTGGTGGATGCCATTGACAATGGCAATCCCTTGAGAGTTGTTGCTCCTCAATTCCAAAGGAGACACGTCTAGAAAATACTCGATTAAAGATGAGATTATTAAAGTCTTATATTTTGGATTGGGTTGTAGTTTATACACAGTCTCTTATTTCGGAGGCCAAGTCTCTTATTTGGAGGAAATTGAAAATAGACTAGAGAGGTTTTTGCCTTCTGACTCTTTTATATAAGGTGTGAAGCTTCTTTTTCAAATTAACTTAGAACATGAGTAGATGGTTTGATGGATAAGCCTCTATGGAAGGTATGTGATCTAGATCCATATATTCCACCATCGTTAATAGCGGCATCCATAGCATAAAGAACAAGACCAAAGGGAGAGGGGAATAAATAAATGAAGACATAACTTTCTTGAAAGTATTATACTGAGATGTGAGTACCTTCCTCATGGTGGACATCGAAGGGGTGATGCTCCATGTCATGATTCCTTGTTGGTAATTGAAAATATCATAAACTATAACAAGTCCATGACAAGAATGGGGCCAACAGGCCCTAATTTTATTGTCTTATCTAAATTTTTGATGTATTTAACCTTTTTTGCTCTGTACATTTCATGTCTATATTTTAAAAGAACATATCATATGTAATTATTTAACAATGTCCCAACCTTAGGATAGATATATTTTTTGGATAGAACATCACAAATAGTGGTTTTGACCACTTATACAGTAAATGCTTCTAGCATCTACAGCATGTGATTTTCAACTATATCAATGAAAATTATGATATTTCCTTGGGAAAAAAAAAAAAACAAAACAAAACAAAACAAGTGCATGACAATATTTTAACTTAAAAGTTCCTAGACATATTCAGTAGTCCCACACAGTACATTCTCACCATACATATTCAGATTCAGTGGTCCCACACAGTGCATTCTCACCATACAGGCACAATTGTGGGTTCACATGCTAGCCCCAAAGGGCCAATGCCACATATCCGTACAATCATCTAAAAGAGAAGCCACACTCAAAGCCGGATGGATGGAGGACTATTGGTTTGGAATTGGGTTTCCACAATTATTTTCAATTGCAGATTGTTGGCATCTATTATGGGATTCTCTCCATTATTCATGGTTGCTGAAACTATTTATCTCCATGCTCCATTGATTTAATGCTATCTGACATGCTACATTGCTAATATAATTTTCCGCTGATCATTTCGAGCAAAGCCTTTGGTCACATTGAATTTCTTTGAGTATCTAAAACTGAAACACAGTGTGTCGTAATGTTGCAGAATTGGTGTTGGCGGTTTCAATGACTGAATCAACGATATCAACCTGTGTATTGTTTTGCTATCTTAAATTCAACGACAAGCTCTGGAATCTTTACGAGATAGCAATATTAGATAACCATTAAATGTGTTTCAAGCATGCAGAGAATTGATCGTGTCCTTTACAATTCATATCATTAAATTGTAAAGGTAAGTTTCATAGAACCAATTTTCCTTTTCATGTTTAAATTTTTTATGTTTTTGTTTTGAAACTTACGTCTACATTACATGTGGATAATAGGGTAAAATATATGCACTTCAGGTTTGGGTTAGTTGGTTGTCCCGTTTATGTATTAGTTGCGTCGACCCTCTTTGGTTGATCTCTTATTTCTTAGAATATGCTTAGAGGACCTTTTCCCTTTAAGGAAAAGTTACCCATTATTCCTTGCACGCAGGATGGAATCTATTTCTACCCTAGCCTTGAGCATCTACACCTCATCAAAGGGTTTTAGTGTTTCCATTATACCATTTCTTGTGTACCATTGGTTCTTGTGCCACTGGTTCGGGTTAGACCATTGAATCTTATGCAATGTGTTAGCGAGAAGCAGTAGTGGGTTAAATGGCTTTGATGGTTCAGTGAATCAGTTACGGGGGTTGGGGGAAGGACATGGGAAGGGAGACACTTCACTTTTAGTTATACTTGTGCACTCCTTTATAAGCTTTGGCATGTCCCTTCTTTGAACAACTTATGCCATGTCTTAATATGCGTCTTGGTTTTTTACTTGAAGGTTACTGGTTCAAAAAATAAATAGAAAAACAATAAATATAAGAAAATAAACAAGGTTTGGAAGAAAGAAAATCAAAATAAGGAAGGCCTTCATTCATTACTCATGCTTTAAATGGTTGAAAATCATTCTTGTATTTTGGACAGACCCAAATCCATAGAACGTGTTTTCCATCTTTGGCTATAGCTAATATGAAATTGTCTGAACTTTTATACCCTTATCTAAGTTTATGAAATTGTCTAGACTGCAAATTTTACACTCTATCTAAGTTTAGGAAGAACCCACCTCTGCAGGGTATACCAAAATCCTCTATTTAAACTCAAGATATATGTTGTTTTCGTTGATAACTACTCATAAATGATATTCTACGTGATGTTTCTTATAGAACTCCAGTTGCTTAACATCGAAGTCCCTCAGCCACCCCCACAGACAACAATGGAAAGAAAATGTCATCTCAAATCATGGCAAACCAATCAAGCTTCCCTAGAAATATAGTTATATGAAATACCACCCTGAGATAAGTTGTATCTCTTTCTAGTGTGGTGAATGGACTTGAATATTGAAGTCTAATTTCACTAACTCTTGAAGTCTTTGGTTTATACTCAACCTAAAGTAACATCAAATTATAATTAGTGCGCCATGAGAAGAACTTGTATTTTTCAATATTATTCAAGGTGTAATTCCAAGTCTTGTTTGTTAGCAAGACAAGTATATAAGCCATGAATGTTTACATATTTTGATAAAGTTCTTTGAATGTTTATAGTTTGTCTCACTTGAATCCTCCAGTGATAAGGAATAAAAAATTACCGACGACGTATTTGTATTTATGTTGCTTCACTACCTTTAATGAATTGACAACTGACTTCCTTTAATTATCACTGGCTTCCTTTAATTGATGATTGCCTTCTTCTAGTCCACGGAGTTGTCACCAAACCATAGATCCAGGAAATGAATGAGCACCAGCATGGATCCAGAAAATTAATAGCAGGTCATAATTTATCTTAAACTTTGTCGAATGAGTACCAGTATGGATACGGAAATCAACAGTAGGCCAAAATCTATCTTATTCTATCTTTGTCCACTTCAAAAAAAACAGTTGAGCAGAGG
The DNA here is from genome assembly GCA_000404065.3 of Pinus taeda. Taxonomy (NCBI): domain Eukaryota; kingdom Viridiplantae; phylum Streptophyta; class Pinopsida; order Pinales; family Pinaceae; genus Pinus; species Pinus taeda. The sequence goes on along the minus strand of APFE031057508.1, from coordinate 25,502 downwards.
TCAATCCAAACAATCAATTAGCAAAGTTGAATGAAGGCATATAGGGTTGCTTTCCTTTAAAGACCGCCAAAAACCAACACAAAGCAACTAGAGCACCAACATGTACAATGCATGTGGGCGTGCGTGGAGGCTCAACGAACATGCTATAGGCTATGGTGACCAAAAAACAAACACAAAGCAATCAGAGGAACAACACGTACAATGCATGTGGGCATACATGGAAGCTCAATGAAATAGGCTATAGACTATGGCGACTATGTATTTTGTACAGTAACATTTAACATCATCAAATAATGCTAGCATTACTTGGTGTCGCGAATTGGCTATGCAAATGTTCACCGTACAATAATATTTTTACGTTGAATGCATCTCTTTGGCCTCGGGAAGAGGCCAAACAAGACCTCCAACTTTATTAATAGTTGAATAAATGTGACGTCATAATTTAATGAAATTGAAAAACAAAAAAAAATTAATTATTTCTTTAAATATAGAAGAAACTTAGATTAAAAAGAAAACGTCGTCTTTAATTTTTGTGTCTTCTTTGATTTTTGTGTCAAACTAATAGAATACCAATTACTATAGTCCCTGCCACTTACTAATAAGAAATTCTATTGTAATAACTATGTGACAACTTTTCTATTATGTAGTTAAAGAAGAAAAGTGGTTAAAGTTTGATCCAACCCTTTAGTACTTTAGGGCTTAATTATATATCGTTTATTTTCTTCATCAATGTTTTTTCAACTAAAAAGAAGGTTTAGTAACATGGTTTTCATATTTTAATTAAAGGTATGGAACACTTTAACCCAATTTTCAATATATTCTTTCTTACTATTCATTTTCGCATTGAATATTTTAAAGACTTTAAAGTACATGTATTTTAGTGAATTTTGTAAAGGCTTTAAGACAAAAGGCGCAGCCTCCATCACTTCCACAAAGCATTCCAATCCTCGAAGGATTAGCTATGCATTGCCCTTTTCCACTAATTGCTTCACTAGTAACTTAATTGTATGTTTGAAAATGTATAGAATTGCTTATTATAATACAAAAAATGTTAAGCATAATAGTCACATATTTTATTGAATTAAACGATTAAGGATGGAAATTGGAACTTACCACATACTATGATGGCACATGTTATAATATTAAGGATGGTTATTATGATGTTAAATATTTTGGATAAGGGTTATAAGAGTCTTAACATGCCTTTAAGAAAAATTACTCTTTCTCTCTCCCTCTCTTAGACACACGTCAATATTATGAAAACTAGATAATGATTGAATCGAACCCTGGGAAATATAATTGGATTAAAATTAGAAACAAAATTGTGTTAAAAAACCATTCAACCAAAAAATACATAAAAGTTTCAAATTTTGAAAAAAAACAAACAAACAAACAAAAACAAAAACATATAATTATGTGAATTCAAGCCATTATACACAAATATGTGAAGATGAAAAGTTTCTCATGTATGTGACAAGTAAATACGCATAACATCAAAATAGCACCAAGTAAAATATATATCTAAATCAAAATACATCAACAAAGAGGCTCTAAATGGCCTCTGGAGCATAATCAACTCAAGAAATTATGAAAATAAACCCTTGAATTAATTTCAAATCAACCTCTCAAAACTTTCCAAACTATCCTTCATGAGCACTCCAAATGATCCCAACAAATTTTCCAAATAAGTCCTTCAATCTATTCTCCAAATCAACACAAAAAATTCAATTCAAAATTTTCATTACCCAAATTAATTATATGAGTGAAATGGAGGGTGGAGACCTCTTTAAATAGCATTAGAGGTCCTTATGGTGAGATTTGGTGTTGCAACCTTTTTATTTTATTGAATTAAATAAATAAAAAATGAATTTAGGTGGTTCCATTGTTGGTTGTATGATTCTATACAAAATTAGCTAATTTTAGCATTTATGTCTATTTCAACACACAACTTGTCATTATTGATTAAAATATTTCAACTAGATCAATATAGCCCTAAAATTAGTTAGATTAGTTGGTTTTGTCAAAAGTAATACACATGCACAACAATTAATGTGATATTGCATATGGATGTATTTGGGTTATTATGATTTATCCTCATATCTTAGGAATTATTGTAATACTAATCAAAATAAATACCTAGGAGTTGTATTCCATGTTTACATTTTGTGAACTCAATTCTACCATGTTATATTATCTAATTTGGATCATAACATTGGGTGGTAGAGAGGATGGTTATTATAATGTAGGCAGGTATGTTATGACACACTAACCAATATAAGGGATCACATATACAAATAAATATTAGTTCATCTTAGTACTAGGATTACATGAAAAATAAGTGATAATTAGTGTATATAAGAGGCACACTAGTCTACATGAACAGTTTTACTGTAGGTGATGTTTATGAATGTGGGGAAGTATCCATTGAGCTTCCATGCGAGGTTTTTATTAAAATATATATATATATATGACCTCTAAATGCAGGCTTCTATGATTCGTGAATTCTTTAAAGACTCTTCTGGATAAATCACATAAGTTTATTGAGGTCAATGTGTTTCGAACCACTTACTATGACTCATCATCAAGACAAAGATGGATAGTCTGATCCGTTAGAAAAATTATATAGTAGAACTGCAACAACTAAATCCAAAACTACATGTTCTAGATTAAATAAATTTTATAAAAATATATATATGAGTTGAAACCGAAATTAGAAAAAATGGAAATATATTAAATATTATATTGTTAAAATAAATGTTAAAAACTAATAATAATTAAATGAAAAAAGAAAAATAAAACAAAAAAGTCGATTAAAATTACAAAAATGAGAAAGAATTTTGATTAAGAATAAGCAAACGTAAATTGTTTATAATAAAATTATCATATTAATAAATATTATATCAATTGTTATATATATATATATATAAAAACAATTGATATAAACATATATATATATATATTAAAACAAAAGAGAGTAAAATATTACAATATGATTAAGAGAATCTCAGGTTGGGACAAAATATAATAAAATATTTTTAAATTAACAAAGAAATAAATTTAAGCATCTATAAATTATAGATGAAAACAAGAATTATAAAGAGGAATAATGAAGAGAAATAAAGAAAATTAAATAAATCAAGATAGACGCAATATACATAACAAAAAAATTTGAAGGAAAATCAAATTATAAGGGAAAGACTAAACCAAAATGAATTTTAAAATAAATGAATAAAAATAAAGTTTTATAACCAAATTTAAAAACAACACTAGAAAGAGATTAAATAAATTAATAAATTATGGATAAAAAGAGTAGACAAGAGAAGAAAAATAATCACTTAAAAGAGAAGGGATAAAAAATAAAGGATCAAACCTAGGAATAAAGTGATGGGATCCAACAACTACTAAGCTTCAAACCATCATCCCTATTTAACGTATTAGGAATTTTTTTTTAATTTTGATAGCCCCCCTTAATCTCTGGTGATTGAAATGATCAACCCTGGTGATGATTGGGGAATCCTTAATACAAATATTGTGTTTTGACTTCTCAACATGCTCGACTAGAGTTGACGAGCGAGCCCTACCCTATTTAATGTTAGTTGTGTTCTCTTGAATCCTTTGACTTACGGAATGACCTGTTTCTCCAATAAAGGGTGTCCCACGTGAACACAGGACCAATAAACATATTTCATGTTTCTAGGTTCTACATGGTCTTTAATGAATCTTATGGAGCTACAAATGGTGTTCGTGGGTCTAAAGGTAGACAAAACCTTGTGCTTCCCCAGGATCCGAGTAATCTTATCAGTAGTCCCTTGGATAAAGGGAAGTTGAATGCCATAGACTAATTCTCTTGGATTTTTCCTTACTTTTGGACCTTTGCTTGCCTTTAAAAAGGCTTTAATACTTTGGTATTTATTATAGCCATTCATTTCAAAAACTTTAAGGAGATGGGTTTTCTCATTCTCTAGATGACTTTCATCATAAAGCATGAGTAGTTAATGTACTGAGAACTCCCATATTCTAAGCAATGAAGTGATGGGAATCAACATGAATATATTGTTCAGTGTGAGCCTTCTTACGAAAAACCTGGTGAGAGGAAGAACCATCCTCTTTCTTAGAGATCATAACATAAAGGAAGGACAAACTATCGTTAACCTCAGGCTCCATGGTGAACTTGATTGATCTAGATTGATTGTTAAGATGTTGAAAAAACATATCTAATTTATCATGACTGTGAGACCACAAGATGGAGGCATCATCCACAAACATTTTCCATAGCTTTGGTCGTAATTGGGCTGAAGCCAAATCCTTAGATGCAAAATATTCCATGAACAACTTAGCTATTGTGGGAGATAGCAGAGAACCCATGGTAACGCCACAAGTTTGTTCATACAATTCACCCTCGAAGATGAAAAAAGTCGAGGTAAGGAAAATCCCAATGAGCTTGGTTGTATTAGGTTGAGTGATGTGATTGATTACCTCAACACCCTCATTATTAGGGATATTGGTGTAAAGTGAAACCACATTAAAATTGGCCATAATATCACCAACCTCATTAATCGACCTCATTAATAGGGATATTGGTGTAAAGTGAAACCACATCAAAACTAGTCATAATATCACCAGGCTAAAACTTTACATCCTTTAACTCATTAAGAAAGGAGGAGGAGTCCTTAACAAATGAATCAATATGACCAACTAGGGGCTTGAGCTTCCAAGCTAAATATTTAGCTAGAAGATAAGTCTTCACCCTGCATTAACCTCCCTTCTCCTAATATCGTTCCCCCATCATTAACCTCTTCTCCCTTCTCCTAATATTTTCCCCCATCATTAACCTCTTCTCCCTCCTCCAGCTTTCTGCTCTCCATTATTGATAAGGCTTGCAAACCCCCTCCTTTCACCCAATCACCAGTCTTGATCCCCTCTTCCTTCGACATTCATGTTGTTGATAACGATCATTAGAATTTTGTTAATAATTATAATTATAATTATAATTATAATTATAATTATAATTATTGTTATAATAATAATAATAATATTATTATTATTATTAAAGTTATTAATTACGCCAAAGGCCATTCTCTCTATGGCATTTGATGTGCAGATATTGTTCATTACTACGAATGGGTGAGCTTACATTTCGTCCTCCTTCATCCTATTACAATATGACACATGGACCAATGTCTTGCCCTCATGTGATTGACATCGTTGGGCTTGTACGCGTTTCTCATCCGGCATGGACACCTGCTTTGATAAAGTTAGCTCTCAACACGTGTTGTGCAATTACACATTCACGACAACAACCTCTTCAATGGTCTATTCACCAACAGTGATCTTTCTCCTTTCGCCTTGTTTGAATACGCCTTTCTTTATGTGTGTGCACACACTCCGTCTAGCTGAGAGAATAGAATAGAACAGTGTAAATGATAACAACCACCTAGTTTTCCCTTTGCGGCTACAAAATGTGTGAATCGATTTACTAAATCAAAGGCTCTAATATTTCTCCCTGCATTTCGAACTTACTATGTGATTCAGTTCGCTGCTCGACATGAACGCCCCCTTCAAAAGGATATTTTAGTTCGACGTGATTTAGTTCGCTTCTCTCCTCTAAACGCCCCTGTTATTTCAAAGCATCCAGATACCTTTTCCACCGTGGTGATTAGGAGACATGCTAGAATTTTTCTCTCATGTTTTATGCAATGGGGGAGTGCACCATGGAAGGATGGTTGTACACAATGCATCCCAAGTGCTTGAGATTGCATTCTTATAGAAAGAAGTATTTTATGCTACATGGGAATACTCTCATATTCTTCAAGTCCCCAGCCAAAGACAACAAAAAGGAACCTGTAGAAACAGTGCATATCAACCCATGCATACGAGTTGCAGACAACGACAGAGAGAACATTCATAGAAAAGTCCTCCTTGTTTTCACTTTATATGATTCCTCTAATCATTATGATAACCTTAAGTTGTGAGAGGGCAGTTCATAAAAGGTTGCCATGTGGATGCATTTTTTAAAATAAGTTGCTTTACAGGCTCAACCCTGTCAAGAAGATGAGATTTTAATTTATTTTAAGAATAGGAGGCTCTCTTCTAGGTCTAGTACCAAAAAGAAGTCTTCCCTCCTCAAAACAATGGTTGATTTGTCGGATTGGACAAGATGGTTGTCTATAATGTAGCCAAAAACTGATGTTGTTGCACCTTAACCGTGGATAATTTTTGGTTATGAGAATGGATTTCGATTATTTGAAAAGGCAAGAGATGGAAAATTTAAAAGAAAGTGTTGGGGTGATCATGGAGTAGTGATGGTAGTTGGTATTGTGGATGCAACTTGTGAATCAATATTTGATACTATTATGGCTCTTGGGCCCTCAAGATTACAGTTATATTTTTGTTATCTCTATGGTAAAGTTATTGAGAACTTGGATAGTCACACAGACATTATTCACAAGAAATTCCACAATAACTGGCTTCTTTGTACAAGGGATTGACACCAAGAGATTCGTTGCTACTTTGTTACTAGAGAAGAGAGGATTATGCCTCCTATGAGATACTTTATCACTATGTGGAGCATAGGAAGTGTCCACCGTGTCATGGCTTTGTGCATGCCTGCATAAAAAGTGGAGGATATGTAATATCACCATTGATTCATCCCCTACAACATGCATCTACAGTGGTGAAACAAATGCTAGTTATAGATTGGAGATATTAGAAATCTTATTTACTATCTTCCTATGAAAGGAATATAACCCTTAAAATGCTTGGGCACATTACATCCATGAGGGAAATGTTCAAGGCCAAACTAGTACATTATCCATGTTTTGAGTTATCATCATGTGAGCTAATTAATTAAAATGCAACAATGCAAATGGATGGAAGACATGTAAAAGAGGGCACAAGTCCAATGACAGAAGAAGAACAAAGCTTTGATGTTACATTACAAGTGCATGATAGTTTCCTTGAAGCAAATGATTCAGCGAGCTCATTCCTTTAATTTAGTGATGCAATGGATGAATTCATTGATGTACCAGAAGACTCAAACCATGGATCATCCACACTATATTTGGATCAGTTCTTAGAACAATTTATTTCTTTGATAATCGCAAAAGCCCTATAAGCGACTCATTCATTGGTTTACCTGCAAGTGCCTTTGCAATGGGCATGGGTCTTGTGAATCCCAATGTTGCCTTGGATCCTAGTCTCATCTACGATCTTGGAATGGGCAATTACATTATTTTTATATGTATCCTTAATTACACAGCAACGAAAAATCATATTCTAACAAGGAATGCAACATGTTGCCCCAAATTACGCTTTTCCGTGGAGATCTCAACTATCCATCATTCTATGTGGTGTTTAAGTTGCATAGTTTGGTTTGTATGATGAGGAGAACCATATCGAACGGTGGAGGAGCACCATGTGTATATGAAATGGTAGTTGAGAGCCATGGAAACATAAATATAACTGTGAAACCAATGACGCTCGCATTCGAAAAACAAAATGAAAAGGCGACTTATATAGTGAGATTTGAAATCAAAATAACAATTGACAACAAATCTAATGGACACCAAGGATTCAGTCAAATATTGTAGAAATGCGTGAAAGGTGGAATGTGATTCATTGCTAGTCTGGTGGCCATAGCCTTCGGCGTTCCTTTTCGACTTTAGGTGAAATTGCTAGTAATAATGATGATTTGGATTTTAGGAATAATAATATTAATAATAGTAATTAATATTAATAATATAATTTAATATTAATAATAATTATCAATAAATAGTTTAATTTCAGTAATATAATAATAATCAATTAATATGTCAAAATTAATATTAAAGCTTTTATTAATAATATCAATAATAATAATAATCATGACATTGCTTACAATTTTAGTAATAATATTAGGGAGATTGGTTTTAATAATAACAATAACAATGACAAGAATAAAAATATTAATAATAATTCTGATTATTATAACAATTCTTTCCCCCTCTTCTAATTAGAGGGTGATTAATCTGTCTAGATTTTCTAATGTATCATATTCTAGAAAAAGGGATAAACTTTTCCCTTCCCTAAAAAGATACATGTTGAGGAGATCATTTGTAACATTGAATTTAGCATTAAGGGATTATTTGACCCCATTAAAAATATCACTATACATGACTGTGCAGTTGTTCTTAGTAAGGTGAAACCCCCTAAGAGCAATATTAGCGAGTCGGAATTTGTATCCCTTAAAGCTTTGAAAAATAGCCCTGTCATTGTTATTCTTAAATCTGATAAGGGTGGAATGGTAGCTATCATGAATAGGGATGATTATAGAAGAAAAATGATGGATCATCTATGTAACAATGGTAGTTACAAGAAGCTTAGTAAGAACCCCTAAAAGAAATTGAAAATTGTTTCTATTGTTATTAAATCTAATAACTTTTTTAGCTCCATAAGCCATAAGTTGATTCAAAGCAACCCTATTACTCCTAAGATTTGTGGGCTCCCCAAGATTCAAAAAGAAGGGGCTCCCCTTAGACCCATTGTCAATACAATTTGTGGGCCTACTTATCTTCTAGCTAAATATGTAGTTTGGAAGCTCAAGCCCCTAGTTGGTCATACTGATTCATTTGTTAAGGACTCCTCCTCCTTTCTTAAGGAGTTAAATGATGTAAAGTTTGAACCTGGTGATATTATGGTCAGTTTTGATGTGGTTTCACTTTACACCAATATCCATATTAGTGAGGTTGTTGAGGTAATCAATCACATCATTGATCCTTATACAGCCAAGCTTGTTGAGATTTGTCTTACCTCAACTTTTTTCAGCTTCAAAGGTGAATTTTATGAACAAACTTGTTGTGTTGGCATGGGTTCTTTGTTATCTCCCATAGTAGCTAACTTGTTCATCGAAGTTTTTGAATCTAAGGCTTTGACTTCAACCCAATTATGGTCAAAGTTGTGGAAAGGTTTGTGGATGATACCTTCATCTTGTGGCCTCATGTTTGTGATAAATTGAATATGTTTTTCAACATCTTAACAATCAAACCAGATCAATCAAGTTCACCATGGAGCTTGAGCTTAATGGTAGCCTGCCCTTCCTTGATGTTCTTATCTCTAAGAAAGAGGTTGGTTATTTCTCCTTCCAAGTCTTTCTTAAGAAGACTTACACTGAACAATTTCTTCATGTTTATTCCCATCACTTCCCTACTTAGAAGATGGGAGTTCTCAATACATTAGCTACTCATGCTTTAAGGGTTTCTGATCAAAGTCGCCTGGAGAATGAGAAAACCATCTCCTTAAGGTTTTTGAAATGAATGGCTATAATAAATACTAAGGTATTAAAGCCTTTTTAAGAGAAAGCAAAGGTCCAAAAGTAAGGAAAGATCCAGGAGAATTAGTTTATAGCATTCAACTTCCCTTTATCCAAGGGACTACTGATAAGATTGCTCGGATACTTGGGAAGCACAATATTTTATCTACCTTTAGACCCATGAACACCATTTGTAGCTCCCTAAGATACTTCAAAGACCTTGTAGAACCTGGAAACATGAAAGGTGTTTATTTGGTCCTATGTTCATGTGGGACCCCCTATATTGGAGAAAAGGGTTGTTCCATAAGTCAAAGGATTCAAGAGCATGTGACTAACATTAAACTTGGTAGGGATCACTCCTTAGCTCTAGTCAAGCATGCTGAGAAGACAAAACACCATATTTGTATTGAGGATTCCCAGATCATTGTCAGGGTTGATCATTTCCATCATCGAAAATTAAGAGAGGCTATCGAAATCGAAAAAATCCCTAATATGCTAAATAGGGATGATGGTTTTAAGATTAGTAGTTGTTGGATCCTGTATCTTTATTATTAGGTTTAGTCCTTCTTCTTTTTTGCCTCCTCTCTGGGGAAATTCTTTTTCTTCTCTTGCTTTCTCTTTTTATCCATAATTTATTAATTTATTTAATCCCTTTCTAGTTTTTAAATTTTGTTATAAAAAATTATTTTTATTTATTTTATATTTTTTATTTAAAATTCTTTTGGTTTAGCCCTTTCCATTATAAATTGATTTCCTTTAAAAAAAAACATTTTGTATATTCAATCTATCTTTATTTATTTAATTTTATTCATTTCTTTAGATTATTCTCTTTATAATTTTTGTTTTCATCTCTCATTTAAATGCTAAATTATTTTTTTTTAATTAAAAATATTTTATTATATTTTGTCTCTAACTTGAAATTATCTTAATCATAATTGTAATATATTTACTTCCTTTTCCTTTTGATTCCACTAATAAATATATATATATATATATAATATAATAAAATAAATATTTATATGATTATTTTTATTATAACAATTTATGTTTGCTTATTCTAATGAGATTTCTTCTCTTTTTTTAATTTTCATCGACTTCTTTTTTGTTTTATTTTCATTTTTTTACTTTAATTATTATTAGTTTAATGTTTATATTAACATTATAATATTTATTTATTTCCCTTTTTTCTAATTTCAAATTTGTTCTCTTATATATATTTTTTATAAAATTTTATTTAATCTATAATTTTTAGTTTTGGATTTAGCCATTGCATCTCTACTATATAATTTTTCTGATGGATCAAACTGTCTATCTTGGATTTAGCCATTGCATCTCTATTATATAATTTTTCTAATGAATCAGACTATCCATCTTTGTCTTGATGATGAACTGAATTAAGTGGTTCGAAAAACGTCGAACTCAATAAACCTATGTGATTTGTCCACAAAAGTCTTTAAAGAAAAATATATATGTGTGCATGCATAGACGTGTTCATACATATGTGTATATACGCACACGCACACATACATGACTGTGTGTGAGAGCGCGCTTGACCAATACGAGTGCCAATATAGTAAAATTAGAATAAATAAACTTTTATAACATTCAACATCATGTTTGAACATGATTTCCAAAACCTTTTATTTTTATATTACAAAACCAAACAATTTGACGTAATCCTATTTAATACAATTTACCTATTATTATTATTATTATAATTATTATTATTATTATAATAAAATAAAATAAATGTACAATTTTAAAAATACAGTCCATACATGCTAGAGTTTTGTTTAAATTTAAACTAGCAATTGCCCCAACATGTGCAAAGGTACACCAAAGGAATGTAATATTTGGAAGATCTTCTTGCCATGAACATAGCCCACCAAATAGTTTGAATAAATTAAGAAATAATCAACACAATGATATACCAGTTACACAGAAGTTTCACATGACATTTTGGTTCATTTTCTTTCACTATTTCAAACAGAGAACTTATACAGAAAAAGAATATGTCCATAATTAATCTTGAAAGCCTATATTATACGTGCATTTTGCCACTTGAACTAAAAAGTAAACAAGGTGCAAAATCCTATGTCAATTTGTACCACTCCCTGTAGATCCTTCCTTTAGTGAGCACTTGGGAATGGGTGGCATGGGATTGAGATGTTTGGTTTTCTACCTCATTCTTATCATTACCATCCATACGATTTATGAGGCGAATATACATGCACATGCACTAGAAAATCACACAACATCTCCTTGTCCAAGTTCCACTAGATTTAGTGTAGGAGTGCCTTAGAAGAAACTACATGGGATTCTTTGTGAAGGAATTTGAAAAGGAAATAGAAACCCTAAATTGCATGGTTGAGTATATCGCATTGGGGAAGGAAGTTATTGCACTATCGAGCTAAGATGAATTCATTCAACTAATTGTGTTTTGCAGTGACAGTCATATAATTTATCATATTTTTCTTATAATTTTTCTTCATTTTCAGGAACTTGATGCAGTTGTAGGATACATGGCCATCACAACAAAACAATCCAAGAAAGTAGAATTACACAACCTTTCTTCGACTCAAGTCTAATGGCAATAGTCTATCTGAAAGATGAAAATTTTATTTCTTTGTTCTGCCTTGATTTTTATGAAGTCTTTCACCACTCAGTTATGGCTTCTAATAGTCACATTCTTCATGTCCTCAGTGGTCTTTATTTTGAAGAGCCAAAAGAATCCACCCATCCGAGGGAACGTAGCTAGCAGCGAATTTGTAAAAAAATTAATGTAAGAAACAACTTTAGGCATTCTCTATTTATGTGCCCTTATAGTTTAAACATACAATTACATAACTGCTTCATGTAACGCTCCAAAATTCTTTTCATATCTGAACTAGCATAATTGAAAAATTTCCTGAGCTTGAAAAGATGAACACGGTTATGTCTGCACAATAGAGGATGGACAATTATTTTTCCTTCTTAAGTAGACCTGCTCTTTGCTCGGAGAAGGTGGCTTTCTTGCTCGTTGGATTTTCTATCCTTCTAATCTCTATTTTTCATCTTCCCGTCACTGCAATACAATTGTTTGAGGTATTGTGAATATACTTCCACATCCATATATACATAGATGATTTTTAAAAGCTATCATTATTAGGCGTCTAAAATTTTTAGCAAGTAGAGAAGGTGGCTTGCTTTCTCGTTGTATTTTCTATCCTTTTGATCTCTATTTTCCCTCTTCCCACCATTGCAACATAGTTGTTTGAGGTATTGTGAATATACTTCCATGATGATATATACATAGATGGTTTTTAAAATTTTTCATTATTAGGCATCTGAAATTTTTAGCAAGTAGATAATAATATCTCTCAGATCCCTGTCAAAAAATAAAATCTAGTCATTATCCTTTGAGCATCTAATTTTTTTAGCAATCAGATAATAATATCACTCGGATCCATGTCAAAAATCAAAATCTAATAACTATCCTTTTACATGTCGTAAAAAATTGTTGGATGAAGGAAGACAAAAATAGGCCTCCTTGATGGGCTAAATCTACCTAGCCAAACCCATCATAGGAAATTCAAAACACTTTGGGAGAAGGTTAAATCTGTGCTATAATTTCTAGGGTTTGGGAGAATAACTATGTGTAGACTTTACAGTTTAGAATGATAAAAAAAAAAATTGGAGTTTTTATGTTTTAGAAGGATAATATGTGTTGGTGTTTTGGTTTATGAACTGCATGGGTTTCTGCCCTCTACTACTGAGGTGAATTGCCACCATAATAATCTTTTGTTCCACAATAAACACTTCCATACCAAGACATTATAAATATGAGTAAATATTGAAAACACCTTCAACTTCTTTGCAACAATTCTTGAAAGAGAATATACAAATCCTGACCTACATTATTGATTAATCAATTCATCAATTCTTGAGTTCCTCGATTTTTCTTCTAATCTCCTTCCTTGCAGATTGGCTTCCGAACATGCACTCATACCTTAAGGGTATTGACATTAACTAGAAAGTTTCACTAGGGGAGAGCCTTTTATTGTTGTGCAGGGACCAATACTAGTTATAGTATTGGTCCCACACATCCATCAAACAATATTCATAAATCATCAAAAATATGCACATAAATAGTTTATATTAAGTTATATAAGTTATTTAATTTAGTCCAAAATGGGCCCACATATTGATTGGGCTACAAAGTGTCAAATACCAAACCTTAACATCACATGTTGACAAGACATAATGTCCCAAATATCTCCAACTCTCAATTACCAAATAATTCAAAATGCACTACAGAACATTCCATTGAATTCTATTCATGAGTACACATATCCCATCAAACAGTCACCTATAGATTTCCACCAGAGCAACACATCCCATTGCTCAGTAATACCTGCATAAGAATAGGTGAAATGTGTGTCAGCCATATGTACATGTGTGTTTAACCATTCAACCTATTGAAGAAAATAAATGACAACATTCAATTCAAGATTAAAGACAATAAATGACAACATTCAATTCAGGAATTAGTTCAGAGGATGTAATAAATGACACCAACCCTTTAAATTCAAGTATTAAACACACCAGCCTTTTTAATTCAGGAATTAAAAATAAGAAATCACATGGATCAACCATCAAATATTATCAACCATTTTATCATGTACAAATCAATCTGGGCCACACATTTGAATTTAGGAGATGGAAATCCATGCCAATCTTCCCTAAGAATGAAATTCTATATGAAAAAACTATAAAACATCAACTCTTACTCATTTTCATTTCAAACATTCTTTCTACTCATTAGCTATTGGAGACATGTAATCAAAGTGTTCAAACATTGTTACATTCGTTATATTAAGAAGTTGTTGGAAACATACAAACTGAGTGTGTGCACACTGTTACATTCATTATCTGCATCAACTACTAGAGACATACAAACAAAGTGTATGCACATTGTTACATTCATTCTATTCATCAGTTGATGGAGACATACAGGTATGTTTTTGTTGAATAATGCTACCATTTTTGTTGAATAATGAATAATGTTATTTTTATTGAGAAACAAGGGTAAATTAAAGCCATTACAGCCAATATCACTTGTTAAATAGATCACAAGATCGAGAAGAAATTCTATATGAATAACGGACCCTCTGATTTAGAAACAAATTTCATTGCCACTATAACCTCAAATGTGACCCCTGGAACTCAATATCGGACTACTATAATAGCAAAGAATATCCTTTCAAAGAGAAAATTCTGATGTCAAGTAGATTCATTGTCTAGTTAGAGAAGCATTTATAAATGAATAACAGACCCACTAGTTTAGAAATTCTCTTTTCCAGTCTCAAGGGGGTCCCCTATGTGTTGTATGCTGCCAACAAACCCATAAATCCATTTAGAATCAAAGTTGATTGGCACATAGAAAACTCAGTGTGAGTTCTTGCCCCTAAGCAGTCAAAAGCAAGGATAATTTCTGACCTATATTAATGCTCGTTGAGATTAGATGCCTCCAACAGTATAACAATGAGTGAATAATGACAAAACTGAAAAGATATGTGCTTGAGGTGAATCTGAAATCAAAATAAGTATCAAGCAAACCAAACATTGCATCACATCTAACAACAATTAGTAGAGTGAGTTAGGGTGGTGATATCACGTAGATTCGTTTCAATAGATTCTTCCTCGACATGACATGATGAGGATAAAAGCACAAAATCTTATTAGACTCAGTGGTCTAATAGACAATTTCTCAATAATGCATGTAATTGATTGATATAAGACTAAATTATGTATGTGTTGTATATGATTTTTTTTGTGATTCTGATCCAATGGATTATGTATGATTGATGATGTCTAATGGCTTTCTGATCTGAAGTGTAATATTATGTGATATGGGTTTATGAGGGGCATTCTCGATATGTATTTTTGTGTGTATATTCCTCATTATACAATGCAACCACATATAGTTTTCGAGAAAAATTCACAAATCCAAATTGATATGCACATAAATCTCTTGTGGGGTTTTGACAAGCTGGGGAATCTTACCCCGACTAGGTATGCTCTAGTTGTTGGTTGCTCCGCATTTATAGTGCTTTAGTTCATTTGGTTGTGTAAGAATCATTCTTCAATTAAATCAAGAAATAAGCTGGAGAAGACTCTTTGAAAGCTTGTTTCTATGGATCAAGAAGTCAAGCTAGTGTTGTCACTCTAGGCGGGACTAACAGCACTAAGAAATGCTAGTTTCTTAAGAATTTAACAGGACACTATTGTCCAAACAATGAAGACTATGTTGGGGTGGCTAGTCACCTATGCATTTCTAAATGAATAACAGACCCACTAGTTTCGAAATTCTCTTTTCCAATCTCAAGGGGGTCCCCTAAGTGTTGTATGCTACCTACAAAGCCATAAATATGTAAAGAATCAAAGTTGATTGGCACACAAAAAACTCAGTGTGAGTTGTTTACCCTAAGCAATCAACGGCAAGGATAATTTCTTACCTATATTAATTCTCACTGAGATCAGATGCCTCCAATAGTATAACAATGAGTGAATAATGACAAAACTAAACAGATATGTGCCTGAGGTGAATCTGAAATCAAAATAAGTATCAAGAAAACCAAACATTGCAACACATCTAACAACTATTGAACCAATTGATTCTAAGAACCATAGATAAGACATAATAGAACCAAATCAAATATTATTTGAGGTTGAATTACACCACAGTGGGGGCAACATTAAAGGCATATAGTGCACCATTAGGTGTGGAAAACCCAAACTGTAATAGCTGTGAGAACATGCTATATTATCTCCATTAAAGTCTGTCAAAGTCCTGCATAAACTTAAAGTGAAGGTTTCAGAGAGTTATCATGCAAATCTGCATCAGTGGACCTGCCTAATAATTACAGTCCATCTAGCCTTACCACGACTACGCCTCTTTGTTTGGACTAGTAATTTTTCAGTCTCAAGGGGGTCCCTAGGTGTTGTATGCTGCAACAAACCCATAAATCTGTAAAGAATAAAATTTGATTGGCACACAGAAAACTTAGTGTCAGTTGTTTCCCCTAAGCAGTCGACAACAAGGATAATTTCTTACCTATATTAATGCTCGTTGAGATTAGATGCCTCCAACAGTATAACAATGAGTGAAGAATGGCAAAACTGAAAAGATATGTGCCTAAGGTGAATCTGAAATCAAAATAACTACATAACTACATAAAGAGACTACAACTAAGAACCATTACATAAAAACAAGCTAACCCTTACTAGGAATAAAAAAAATGGCAAGAACAAAATGAGTCCCAAAAAAATGATTTAAGGAAACAAAAAGTTAGTTGGGTTGAAGAAACTCAGTTATGTCAAAGTTGTTACAAAAAAGAAAAAGGAATAGCTCTTCCTGATAACTCATATTTTTACCAACTAAAAATAAAATGAATGCCAAGAACAAAATGAATTACAAGATTATTTGAGGATGTAAAAAGCTAGTTGGGTTGAAGAAACTGTGTTATGTCAAAGTTTTTGCAAAAAGAAATAGGAATAGCTCTTCCTGATTGATCTGAATTGGATCCATAAAGAGAAATAAACATAACCATGGATGTACCAGGTCGGGAAAAACTTCTAAAAATTCGAAAACAGCGATCAAAAACACCCTGAACCAGTGGAAATGGCAGCCAGCATGGAACGATGAGGACCTCGGTCAAAGCGCGCTGACCGAGGCCCATGGAGACTACGCGGGAGGCCGAATTAGCCCCTGGGAGCCCCGGATCGGGAAACAGAGGTGGATTTTGATGCACGATTAATCGCGCATCGAGGGGCGAAAAGGCCCGAAATGGAGAAGCCCCAAGCACTCGAACACGTGGGGAGCTAGAGAACTGCGGGCGAAAAACGAAAAAGCGCTAAAGGACAAGGCGGGACCCGCGCTCTGAAAAATCGGCGGTATTGATCGAGGCGCCCTCAAATGGTAAGCGGTTTGGGAGAAATTGGAGAGATCCCACTCAATGATCGACGTGTGGCAAGTGAAGGAGAGAGAAAACCACCGCTGATTGCGTGTTAACGGTCGAGCAAGTCAATCGTGCGAAACGTGCGTATGGCGTCAGATCTAGAGGTCCCAGATCTAACAACTGAGATCACGCCCGATGGAGGAAGCAGAATCAACGGGGGGATTAAGCCGCAGTTTGTAAAGATTTGATGTCCGATTTGACTGCCAAGGTGGCATAAGACTCATTCCACGACATAATGAAAAAACCGAACCGACGAAGCGAATTGGCACAATTGCAGGAGGACATGTGGCCACTCCCTGTGAGCTTGATGATGACGCCGAACAGGGAACTCCAAGCGAAGCTATAGCAGGCGATCCAGCGGGAAGTGGAAGAGGAATCGAAGAGACATGGGTACAAATGGTTTTAAGCCATGAACAAAGAATACATAGTCAGAGAGAGAGGCAGAGGAACCAGAATCCCGAGAGGAGGATGGAACACAGGGGAAAAGACAGTGAAGCAAAAGCAGAAGAGGACAGAGGGCCGAGCTGACAAAAGGCAGTGTCGAGCACCAAAGAGCTTGAGGGATTCAAGCCATCCTAGAGAGGATCTGTCTGGATTGGGAACCACATTAGGCTCTTTCCATTGTAGACCAGAAGGTCACAAAGTTGGTAGGCAAGCGAGTATGTGCACTCCAGTGGCTTGGGGAATTCAAGAACCACCCTACCAAGCAAATATGTTTCAAGTGACTCATACTGAGCTCTTGCATTGTAATTCTCTGCGTTAAACACAATAAAATAAGGCCACCACTGAAGCTGGACTAGAGATGTCGCCCTGGAGAATAGGGTGAACTCCTTATTAATTTCTTGTGTTCTTGTATTTGCTTACTGTATTTCTCCGCTATCTTTCCATTCTATTGTCTGTGTATTGGCAATCTGATCGATCCATTGCTTAAATAACATAGATACACACACCATCACATGAGTCTGTAATACCTTCATTTAATAGATCTTTAACTGAGGTCACTCATAAGGTGATTATCAAATCAAGTGGTATCAGAGCTCTAGGCTGTAAGGTTAGACAAGCTTGTGTTGGTTTAGATGTTGAATGCTCACTAGATCAAAGCTCAAATTAGGAGAAGGAGAGTTGGTCAAAACTAATCCTGAAATTGGGAGAGTCTATCCTCATAAGACAATGTCAGAGGAAGGTTCTATGGGGCCAGACCCTCAATTCATAGAGAGTTTCCTAGCTATAAAGTCTATGGTAGAAGAAATGTATAAGGACTTTAGAAAGCATAAGGATGAAGATTCATCACGTTCTAAACAAGACAAAGAAGAAGATGAGTCTCATTCCCATGACCACTCAAAAGGAAAGGGGAAAGGGGAAATCTTTCTCGCACCTCCTAATAGCCTTGTGCATAATAAGAAAGCATCTTTGATTAAGCTAGATGTTAAATTTGATTTGCCTATATACGATGGAGAGCTAAATGCTGAAAAATTGGACAGTTGGATTAGACAAATTGATGTGTATTGAAGAGTGCAAAACATCGACTCAAACAAGAGAAAAATTCAGCTGGCAAGCCTAATCCTAGGAGGCATTGCCTTGGTTTGGTGGGAAGGTAGAACCCAAGCTGACATGAAAAGACATGGGAAGACTATCTCTATCTGGAGTGACTTTGTTTCTGCAATCAAGAAGCAATTCTATCCATTGGCCTACATGCAACAAGCCATGATGAGTTGGCAAACTATTTGGCAGTTGAAAGGGCAAAGTGTGCAAGGGTACACTCAAGAATTTAGAAAGAGAGCATTGATTCTAGGGATCTCATTAGACTCACCAGAGACTCTTTTGAAGTACATT
>APFE031057498.1:181571-202289 GCA_000404065.3 Pinus taeda | reverse complement strand
GACGTAGCCCAAATTGGGTGAACCACGTATATCTGTGTCTCTCTTGTTTTGTGCGTTTTTTGTGTTTATATTTCTGCATTATTTCATGTGTTCCATTGCTCCGTAATATATAATTTTCTAACAGAATTGAAAAAGAAACTCAATTTCTTGACTATGGACTCTATACTAACTTTAACATCCTTTACTTTCAAATCTAAAAATCATGCAAAGCCAAGAGGCATTCAAACATTGCAAGATCTTAAAGCCATATGTTAAATTATGGTATGTTCTATGCTTATAACAGTTTACTTCTTTTTCTTATTTATCAATCACATGTACATAAAGTAAAGTGTAGATAGAACATTAAACGATCCACAGAAAACAAGCGAAGACAAGAGACACAAGATGTGGCGGCTAGCCAGGGACAAACCCCACAATGTGTGGGGAAACCCTTTGATCAAATCTTCTTTTATCTTCAATAATTCAGCAGAGAGAAATAGTATAATAAATCTGATTTATATCAGCCGTAGCAAACCCTAGATCAGCAGCATCAGCGTTAGCCGCTTCATCGTCAAACTAGGGCAGACGATATCTCACAAACCAACCGTCGGATCGACTTGATTCCACCACCAAAAGTTGCGGCTTCCAGAGGAGGTTCAGATGAACCTACAACGGAGTTCAGATGAGGAGATCTTCTGGTCCACGTAGGTCAAACTTTACTTCTACAGTTGCAGCGTCAGTTTCAACAGCGTCCTTCAAACTAGGGCAGTCGATATCTTGCAAACCGTCCGTCAGATTGACTTGATTCCACCACCAAAAGTTGTGGCTTTCAAAGGAGGTTCAGATGAACCTACAACTTAGTTCAGATGAGGAGATCTTCTGGTCCACACAGGGCAAACTCTACTTCTGCAGTTGTAGCTTTAGTTTCAACAACTTCCTTCAAACTAGGGCAGTGGATATCTTGCAAACCGTCCGTCGGATTGACTTGATTCCACCACCAAAAGTTGCGGCTTTCAGAGGAGGTTCAGATGAACCTACAGTGTAGTTTAGATGAGGAGATCTTCTATTCAACACAGGTCAACTTCACTTCTTCAATTGCAACTTCAGTTTCAGCAGCTTCCTTCAAACTAGGGCAGTCGATATCTTGCAAACCGTCCATCGGATTAACTTGATTCCACCACCAAAAGTTGCGACTTTCAAAGGAGGTTCAAATGAACCTACAGCGCAGTTCAGATGAGGAGATCTTCTGGTCCACACATGTCAAACTTTACTTCTACAGTTGCAGCTTCAGTTTTAGCAGCTTCCTTTAAACTAGGGCAGTCGATATCTCGCAAACCGTTCGTCGGATTGACTTGATTCCACCACCAAAAGTTGCAGCCTTCAAAGGAGGTTCAGATGAACCTACAGTGCAGATTAGATGAGGAGATCTTCTGGTCCACACAGGTCAAACTTCACTTCTGCAGTTGCACCTTCAGTTTCAGCAGCTTCCGACTTCACGTGTGAGAGAGAGACCCTTTTCTGCGCAATAGAGAAGAGACTCTTTTCTACGCAGTAGAGAGAGAGAGAGAGATGTGATGAGATGGGTGAGCGCAAATGAGGAAAAGTCCTCTTCTATTTATACACAAACGATGATATTTGAATAGATGCGACTGTTGGGCTTCTGAGCCTACATGAGTTGTAGGTTGGCTTGATAATAATTCCATAATCAAAATAAATTCACATCTCCATGAATATTTATCGGAATCGGATGATCTTTATATCAATCTTACACCTCTCGACGAGAGGAATCTAATAAAAATATCATCAACCATGAATAAGATGACCCACATGAAGTTTGGCCCTAGTTGCCAATTTTAACACTTTTCCAATTCTTCAGCTGTATTTTGGGCAGGGGCTAAGGTAACGGGCTTGGCATGTCTAATCTCATTTTGAGTGTCACAGTTAAAAGCTTTGAGATATTGTTCCAAGATTGTCTTGTCAGGTGGCCTATAATCTTGAGTCGTGTCTTTTAGAAGACCATTAAATCTTTGGTTGGATTCTTCGACCATTTCATTTTCTTTTTTCTTTATAGTATTCAACTCTTTGACTAAGTATTTTCCTTCCCTCTTATCCCCATATTTATCTTTAAACGCATCAGTGAGGGTTCTTAAGGAGTCAAAGGCATTGTATGCTATATCATGAAAGCACTCAAGAGCATTATCTTCCAATGACAACACAAACAACTTCATCCTGACATATTCATGGTTGTAGGCAGTGGAATGAGCATATCTCTGGATGGAGGAGTTGAACTTTTTAATATGAGCCTCAGCGTTGATGGCATTATTTCCTTCAAAGATTGGCAGCTTGCTCATAGTAGACGCATTTGGCAGATCATGAAGATATCCCTCGATGTTGGTGAAGTTGCAAGACCTATAAAAATCACCGATGATGTCTTGATTTATGGGATTAATAAAAAGCAAGTGGAGATCAAAGAGAGCTTCCTGTCTGAGAAAATTTAATTGCCCTCTAGAATGTAGTTTGTTTAACCAAGCTCTTAGAACCTTTTTAGGATCAAGAGCGGGGTTAACCAATCTTCCCGGATTCCTTCTAGAGTAAGCTCTTGTGAATGGTTGAACAAGTGGAGTCGCCACCCAAACAGGAAACCAACCTAAATGTCCAGGTGTTAATGGTGGAGGTAAACAAGATGAAAGGATTGGTTACAGGAAGAAAGATAAGGTGATGAAAAGATGAAGAATGATGAAAGATAAGCGTCTAAAAATGTTGTGTCGTTTGATGGGCTAATGAATGGCGAAAGAGATTAGAAAATTATGAAGATTGATGAAAGTGTCATCAAAACCAAGGTCCAATAAAATGGTCCCCGCAACGGCGCCAAAAAACGTTGTCACTCAAATTGTACAAGCACCGCAACAACTGCTCAAGGCGGGGGTTGTCACTCCGATCCTCGCCCACTCCGTTCTAGGTGTCTCCCAACAACAGGCTATGGTGGGTAGGCCCTATGGAAATGAGATGATGGAAGACAAATGGGAAACCAAAATATCCGGGAGACACAGTTGAGTGGCCTAGCTATTCGGTTTAATTTAGCAAGACTTAGAAATTCGATTAGATTTAGAAATGAGACCAGTGCCTTATGGAGTCAAAATTCTTGCTTATTAAAAATCAAGACCAAGTAACCTGATGGACAACTGCTGCTTAAATGATCAACTAACCTATATGAGGTGCAAGTCCTAGAAACTAGGTGTAATGCAAAGATCTTGGTTATTTTTAGATTATATGCCTAGCCTAAGTGGAACCTTTCTCTTAACTGTTTTCAAATCAGTCTTTAGAGTAGGTTGTGGGATGGGAGCCAACAAGGAGCAAGCAAAGGCTTGGTTAACGATACCTCCGCCTGTGTTCCAACTACCCAATGCCTTCGGTGCTGCTGAGACTGTGGCTCTCATGACTGCAAGGTCACTGTGTTAACCACTAGAAAGATGTTGAATCCCTCAAGCTAGGTGAGAAAGGATTGTCTTAGGAGTCTATCAACCAAGCTTATGCTTGGAGGTAAGTTATTAATGGAAATTAAGCCTAGAATGCTTATGCAGTGAATGTGAGTGAGATTCTTAGTTAAGATTGCTTAAGGTTTCAGTACTTAAGTTATGATGAATTTTTAGAGACAAAAGTACTTGTAAATCAAAATGCAATTTTACAACCAAGAAAGTGCCAATTTATTTAGTGCCAATATCAAATCCACAAGAGACCAATTACTCACGATATTCAATTAACAATCTTATGCTTTTAGACAATGCCAATAATGAAAAATTGCTCAATTAGAATAAAATGTCAATTGCTCAAGATAGATAATAGAATTAAACCAAAGAACAAGATTATGAGGTTAACTTAGAGCACTTATTCCACAATGCTTCAACCACAATATCAACTAGGTCTTATGCCAAAATAATTTTAAAAAATCATCAACAAGATTAGAAGATTAGAGCTTAGATGTGTGAGTGTCTTAGTGCAAAGTTTGAACAAGTCTTATAGCTAACACAAGGCAAGTAAATGTCAAGCAACAAACCCAAAATGAATTACTTAGACCATGAAACAATAAAAACCACTTATGAGAAATTATTTGATGTTATATCAGATCTGAAAGTACTTATGACAGTAGAGAAATTAATGAGCTATCAATGTGAGGGTGTGTGCCAAGTTGTGCCCAACAATTGCTAAGTGTTAGAACAAGCTAGCCAATATGAAATTATGAGTTCTCAACCTTCTTAAGAAGTTATGTTCAGCATATATCAGATCTGAAATGACTTGTTACAGCAATAAGTAAAATAGACAATCCATGAACTATCGATGCTACAACAAGTGCCAAATTATGCCCAAAACTTAAAGTAAACTTGCCAAACTAAAAAAATTGAATTTTTTAACCCTTCGGGATGCACTGTTCAGAAAATATCATATCTGATTTCACAGTTATGCAAAGATATTCCAGCAGGCTAAAAACTAGATCTAGGCTAGATACTCAATGCCCAAGTGGCCAAAAATTTTAGAGAATTTTATTATGATTTTTTTTGAGTTTATAGATCACTTAGTTGTGATTTTAGAGCACTTACATCAATGTTATGAAGAATATATTACAGCTATAGCAAAACAGAGATAAAATGAGAGTTTAGAGAGCAAACCCTAGGCCCAAGGCCTTGTAGATCACTTGCCCAAAACTGGTCAAAATTTATCCAATGATTTTGCCACCTGAAAACACCAACTTAGGGCCAAATTTTCTACAAAACACACCAAACTTCAATCCCAAAAATTTCTGAGATAGGCAAGGGTCAAATTAGGGCCAAAAGAGGGCAACGTTAAGCCTGGTAGCGCTAACATTGGGCAAGAGAGGGATTAGAAGGCCAAGGAAGGGGCAAAGGAGGCGGGAAAAAGCCAAGAAGCCAAGAAGGCCTGACGCTGGAGGGAGAAAGCCCTCTAAGGACTAGCGACTAGGGTTTAAGGCTGAAGGAGGGCTAAAAAGGGGGGCAAAGAGAGACCAGATCGGAGATCAAAGGGCAAAGGAGGAGGCTGAGGCAGAGAGAGGGCTTGAAAAGCCCATGGCAGCCCTAAAATGCTGCCATCTAGGGTAAAGGAGGGGGGATGAGGCCTTCTAAGGCCACGGTTAGGCAAAAACAGCCCTAAACCCTCAACGTTGGGCCAAGAAAGGAAAGTCGAGAGACCTGGAGGGTATAGCTAGCCCTAGGAGGACCCAAAAATGTGACACAGGGCTAGGAGAGGGAGACACTAGCCTTGGAAGGGCTAGATCCAGGCCCGAGAGGGCTGAAACTTAAAACCCTCGCTTCAGAAAAATTAACTTGCTTCAGATCTGAAATTTTGCTTAATTTCTTCAATGGCTAGACCTGCAAAACTTTTGGAGATTAGATCTTACCCTCATGGGCCTAGATCTAGCTCTATTCCAGCGCTTGTTGATTTGGGGTAGCATGAATGTGCTCTAAGCCTCAAATTTTGCAGGGAGGCTTGGGCACATGTATTCCAAAGAACCCAGAAAGCATTTTGGGAAATTCCACCCAGAAGTGATTCTATTAAAATAATTAATATTTGTAATGGGGTTCCTAAGTCTAAACTTAGGAAAATTAAAATATTAATGGGTATTAACCTAATCAGCGATGAAACTTCTAGAAAAAGCCACAGATCAAGCCAAAACGATCTGAGCCTTTGATTAAGATGTAATCTAGGTTGTTGGTTGTCCAACAGGAAGATATAAGAAGGGGCTTGAGGGTTATTTGGAAAACACAGAGAGATTGAGAAAATCGATTTTCTGAAGTGAGAAATTCTTAGGAGGAAAACCGATTGAGGAAATCTTACAGCTGAGGGGTAGTGAGAATCCCAAAGAAGGAATTTCCGAAGAGTACGAGACAGAGGGAGAACAGAAAGACATCCAGAGAAAGGTTGACGCTGACCCACGCAGTGCTGACGCAACAGCAGCGCAGTCCTTGAGGGGAAGTCGAGTTTCCTGCTGAGGGAAGTCGAAATTCAATTGTTGGAAGCCAGGGTGTGAATCCGAGAGGCAGAAGGTCGATTTTTTAGACAACAGAGGATCCAGAGGAGAGGTAGCGCAATACCTAGGAGGGGTGACGCCGAAACTACCCAAAGTGACGCAATTCTGCACAAAGGTGACGCAGAGCCTCCAAAGCAGCAAGATCAGTAACTGATTCTCCAGTGACAGGGTGAGATCATTTCACCAGTCTTTTGTTCAGTATTCTCTCTGTATCGGATTGATAGTTGAGCATCCTAGAATTGTATTCAGATTTTCTCCTGCATAATAATAAAACCCTCAAAGTTGTTGCACCGGTTTTCCCGCATTGGGTTTTTCCGGGGACATTTTGTCCAAAAATAACTGTGTCCTATGTATTTTTATTTCCTTGCTCAGTTTCTATGTTTCATAATCATATTTAATTGGTGTAGGTTGCTTCAATAATTTGCTTCGATATTTCATGAAAAAATCTGAAATAAGTTTGTAACTTAATTTACAATCTAGGAGAAGTAGATTCAACTGATTGCAGTAGGATTCTTGAGATTGTTAGGTCTAGGAATTTTCACAGC
Organism: Pinus taeda; assembly: GCA_000404065.3. Classification (NCBI taxonomy): domain Eukaryota; kingdom Viridiplantae; phylum Streptophyta; class Pinopsida; order Pinales; family Pinaceae; genus Pinus; species Pinus taeda. The sequence continues at coordinate 195,725 of APFE031057498.1, read as the reverse complement.
TCTTTCACTTGATTTCACCTACAAAAAAAGGAAAAAAAATACCCAAAACCCCAATTTAAAAAAAATTATAAATCTATTTACAAAATTTACAAATATACAATGATTTTTAAAAGAAATTTTGAGAAATAGATTTTTATGGAGTCTTTCTTTGATAAATGGCTAATAGTACTTTGGAAAATAAATGCAAGCTACAGCCTTAGCGAAGTTAGATAAACCACAACAAATATCTGAAGTCAAAACAGGTCGGCTTATGCCCACAGTTATGAACTTGCAACCCAAGGACTGGGGAACCTGCAAACACTATATATTTTCCTCAAGAAAGCTTGTTAGACATATGGTGAATCAAATCACCCAAAACAGACCCAAAATCTATTAATACAATGTTATTATCACCATCTAATGAATAAACGAACTTTAAAAAATTTAAGCACAATATAGGAAAGCCCATACCCAGCACATACCACAAATCAGTGAACAATAAACACCATGAACTACACCCCAAAGTCTTTATTATGATTCAAAAAACGTTCCCAATGAGACAATAGTGTTTCATCAACTTTTCTGCAGAATTTTCTTAGACAAACATCAGATGCTTTGATTCTCAAATGACTCTCTAATTTATAGATAAAATCCTCCAAGTGGAAAAATAGCAGCTAGTTGACTTAATCCTCGTCAAAATAATCTCAATCGTTGATAAATCCTTGATCAACTTTTAATCTCTGCCATTGAAATAATTGTTTTTGAGGAATTTTCGAATTTCTCATTTAACCCATTTTTTATTATAGCTCAAAATTAATTATTTTGAGCTAATTTCTTCAAAATATTGACTTTGACTTAAAGACTAAGGTCCAAGGGTCCAATTCTTCTTGAAATTTCCAATATTCCCTTGGTGGGGTACCTCCAAAATTTAATTTCTTTGAGACCCACGAATTTTTCCACTTGGAAAATTTAATTTCTCTAGACATTTAATTTTGACTTTAATTAATTAAATTTTTGAATTAGGATTTTAATTTATCTTTGCCAAAAAAAAATTAATTAATTGACACAGGGTAATAATTTTTTCCACCCTCTAATATTTTAACCATGGTGTCTAAGTATGAGGGACGATGCACTAAAATATTTTATACATAAGATTTTTACACTTCAACCTTCAAAGGGGGAACACCCATTCAGTATAGACCCTCAAATAATTTACTCAATTTGCGACAAAATATGATCTAGTAGACCAAGTGATTTGTAATAAAATAATTTAGCCAATTAGCTTAAATTATTCCCAGATCACTTTTACATAAGACTCAACTAGAACACTAGGACTCACCTAAGAGTTTGACGAAGAATTCCACCCTAGCTTTGGGGCGAGGTTAGAGAGAAAAACTCTGCCGACCACCCGTGTTTAGAAACACAAATGAGTCGGTGAGACGAAAAGCCTCCTAGGATGAAATTTTCGTCAAAATAATAGGCTTACCTAGGTTATTACATGCACACACGATCTTACTAACATCATTTACATTATAAATTTGCAGAATGGGTTTATAATGACTCAATAAACAGTCGATTGATGATCTGATCCTTCGAAAAAAAATTGGCAAATCTACTTCCTTAGAAATTTGACAAAAAGTGCGCAACATGTTACATGGTGTATGATTAGCCCCTAAATTACCCATGATGGATCCGCACATGGGAGATGGCCCATGATAGATTTGCACATTGGAGATGGGTTACTCAATGGTTGCTTAACCTCAATTGGGTGCTTGCCTGATATTCTTCCCTAGGGCATTGGAGATCTCAACAACGTTGGTGACATTCTACATGATGACCACATGGTGATGGTCGCTTGCTTGGAGAGGACCATTCCTTAGGAGGAAGGGCATTTTGCATCCCAAGGGAGGGAATTGGACCCTAAATAGCACAAGGTAGGTTGAATGCTTGCATGGACGCTTCGAGTTGGCTCGAGGCAACAAAGTCCATGTAATGAGAGTGGACCCAATGGCTAACATGGCTTAGGAGATTGTTGGAATCCTTAGAAGTTTGTAAGAGGAGCGTTGAACACACCTCATGAAGTGCCCTTGCATTTGGAGCCTTGCTTGACCTTGAAACTTGACGTGTGTACCCTTGAGCGTAGGGCTCCAAATGTGTGAGCCTATGTGCTATTGTAGGTTGCTTGTAAGGGCATTGGCCCACATATGTGTTGTTGGTCTCCCTTACTTATTATATATATAGAGGAAGGAGAAAGTCCTTCACTACTCATTCATTCATCATTCAATTCTTATCATTTGTGTTAGAGATGTGATCAAGAGGAGTGCGCCAGTTCTCTTTCTCTCGGATCTTCTTTTGCACTTGATCTCTTTGTCTCTTGGAGTTGCTAGGGTTTCTTGAGAATGTTGGAGCATCTTGAAGACTAGGTTTAGGGTTTCATCCCTTGAAAATTTGGAGATTAGAATTTTGAGATGAAACCATGGGTTGTACTTGTGGAAGTGAAAGATAAGAGGAGACATCCTGCCTTGAACGACATGCATGAGTGATGCATGTTTGTTGGATCACCTTGGTGTGGACTAGGGTTTTCTTTGTTCTCCCTCTCTATTTTGGAGAGCTGGAAGATTGTACTCACCTTGTTAAATGGCTATGGTATATATAAAAAATTTCCAGCTGTCCAAAACGTGTCTTATTGCAAATTTAGTTTTCAGTCATCTAGATTTTTCATGGTAGTTTCCAGAATTATGTCTTGCTGATTTGACATAAGTTAAGGGTAAATGACAAATGAGATAAGCGATTTAACATTACGATTGAAGAATGTAAGGCAGATTTGCTGTTGCATTTACTGCTATCATAAGTGTTGTCAGATCTGTTATATGCATGAAAATGTTGCCCTAGAGGAATAGAAACTTAATGGAACACATTGGTAGGATATCTCTTCAATTGCCTAGTGGAATTGGGATGTTGATAGTTGAAATATAGTCTGTTATTAGTGTTGTTTTGTTTATATTTCATAACAGTCCTACGACTGAAAATTCACATGGTTAAGATGATCTGGGAAACCTCTAGGAAAGACGTGGAATTTTGTTTTGCACTCAAACCCATTTTACTTGAAATTTCTAAACAATCATCAATGGTGACTTCCCCAGTTGGTGAAAGCAAGTAGATAATATAGCAACTGCCACGGTTCAAGTCCTACCAAGGGACATGCTTGTGCCTGTTCTTACCACTGTGGCTGTGCACCAGCACACACAATAGTAGTTGGGGCCAGATGCAAGTCCAAGGCAACTTTGGCAGAAGCAACCGAATTGAATGTTGCTAATGGATCCCTATGATGCTAAATTTGAGTGTGTTAGCCTAATCATGAAAAGAGGAAGCAAGTTCAGATAAATAAAAATTGCATTAAGGACAGACCATTGTCACATTCCAATGAGCAGATGAAAAGAAAGTAGCAATCTAGGCTCTGGGAATTTGATCCTCTTCTTTATCGCAAAGGATATGGCTTCTGTGTAGATGATTTCATAGATATGGAAATTATTTTTTTAACCAACAAAATTGTACTCCACTACATCATTTAATTAGACTAAATAATAGGGTCTTCCATTAGCACTCTACAGAAGCAAACAAGAGAAAGCAACTTACATAGTTTTATTTTAATCAAACATAATTTATCAAAGTGGAAGGTAAAATGACTACTCCCGGAGGCTAACCTTCTTCCAAACATAATAAATTCTCAAATAATTTTCCTTTATATATCATCATCTTACAGACAATGTATCTAAATTCAATTGCCCTTTTTTCCAAAAAGGCAATATGATTCCTAATATTGTGACATCCTTAATCAAAACGCATGTCAGTGACATACATAGAAGTTCAGAGATATTGAAAAAATTTACACACTTTTCTTTTCCAAAAGGAAGACAGACTAAATCTTATGTAACACTGTAGTATGCTTAATAAAATGTTACAACTGTTTTGCACATAAATAGCAGAATTTTAATCAAGCATGTGAAAAATAATTGGATTGATCTTTTTATAACTTAACTGGATGCCCTCCTCACGAAATCCAGTGAAAGAAATCACCTTCTCTAGGATCACACCATGGAGATAATACCAATACCAACAATTATCATACCATAGGCTGACCCCCCTATGTGATTTTTTCTGCCAATACCATGCTATCATCCCTACCCTGCCGTCTGTCATGTTCTTATCACCCTCTGTTAATGCCTCAGACATGCAAAGTTCCAACAACTTATGGTAAACATGTATCATTCTATCAAGCATATCTAAGGCACATTGCCTATCCTCATTCACTACAACTAAATTTCCCTTTATTGCTTCCATCTCCTTTATCCTCCGCCCAATAATTCTCATGTTATAGCATGTTGAGTCTACAGAAATTGCAACTTGTCCAATCATTGGACTAATTAACTGTTTACACATTAAACCATCATTAGGAGAACATAAAGCCTGTTCCAGCAATGGAAAGACTAGAATACTGCTCACAGGACCTCTCTTATGGAACGACTAAGTATCTAGGTATGTAGAAGTTGCCCACAAGATCTCCCTAGGATACTTGCTCTAAGTTGAGAAGTTGCTTTGTAATTTAGGAAAAGCACATAAGTATTAAGTTGGCTCATTGAGCTAAAGTAAACTAAGGAAAAGTAAAGTAATTTACTTTAGTAAGTTTTAATCTTAGTCGTTGATCTCAAGTGAGGCGAGATCTAATCTCAGCCATCAATCACTTTGAGATTAGGGTTAGGAATATGGTTTCAACATTTGGCTCAATATGAAGTTATAAATGCAAGGCTAGGGCGAGGGAGAAAGACACATTATACAACAGCACTGGCCTCAAGAGGAGAGCATGATGCTTCAAAGTTTCGGGTCTGAGAGAGTGCAAAGAGGCTAGAGATCCAGATCTACAGAGAAGATCCAGCACCGATCAAGGGTAGATCTGCTGGATCATATCCAGTTTTATTTTGTATTTTCTTCGTTGGACCATTATCCCGAGACGACAATCCAAGTAGGTTCGAATTAATTTATTAATGAAGGACTGTTGATTGGGCAGAAATCTATGTGTCATATGTGAGTGAGATTGGTTGCGTAAATCCTCTTCCACTAATTATTCTGTTAGGAACCTAGTTGTGTGTTTATTTAGTAAGTTTTCTGCTCGAAAATAAATACCGGGTGTTGGCTTCAAGAAAATTAGCACCATGATTGCTCCCTCTTCACATCATATTAAAGGACATTGGTTGCATAGATGGTACACCACATTGGCATCTTCCATGAAGTCAAACACCAAACCATTTCACACTTTCACTTACACCTTTTGATTGATGCGTCGAACCAGGAACTATTCCTCCCCTTGAGGTTGGAAGCACCTAATAGGGCTTGTTGATAACTCTCCCATACTTAAGTAGGGTAATTTTTTACAAATATCAAGCTAGAAAGAGGTTCGAAAATGAGGTTTGTGTGATGGGCTTTAATGCCTTGCTCCATTAACTATGGCCCACTATGATACAATTATGGTTTGAGGTACCTTTGACGATGATCTCACTTGATTCCATGAATTGTGCTAGGTGCTTGCTCCTGGTTTCATTGACCATCCCTTGTGGGATCTCAACATGCTTCTTTAGCACTTCAAAGAGGACATCCAACCCACCTTGAATCTTCACCTAAGTACTTGCACGTAGGTCGTTGCACAATTTCTAAGGGACATTGGGTCATGTGATGATTTAACTACATTGATTATGATTTCCTCTCCCTCCAGCAACTTGGACACTGATAATTAGAGCTAGGAAATTGCTTCCATGAAAGATGTACCCCAAGAGCCGCAAGACACCTCCAAGCTGGTTTTGTACCCTTCTTAATGGGCGTTGCCCTATGAATGATGGTTTTTGACGTTGATGACTCGTCGAACCCTTTTGCAGGGGCTAGTAGACCTTCTTAGATGAGGACATTGCTCTTTTCTCTATGACTTTATCCTAGCATGATTTTGAGAGGTGACGTGGCACCCTAGACCATTATGTCATGTTCATGATGGACCATTTGATGTTGAGGATGGATTCTTGATGATGGAGCACTTGCCCATGACAATGGAGGTGGTATGTTCACAATGATCACCCTTTGAGGTGCCTCTTGCACATTTTGATGAGAGAGAGGCTCATTTAGAGCATTACGTCACATCTTTTATCCTTGTTTCTCACATGTGTAGGTCATTGATGCTTTTTGTTATGTTTTTGAGTTGAGATGGTTGTCTTTGAGGTTGACATGTGGTATTACCTTGTATCATCGATTGGGTAGTTTTTCGGGACTCTTTTAGCCTTTATTGAGGGAATCGACTCACCATGGCATTATATAAATAAGGGAGTCAATTTCGTTCTTGGATCACAACAAACATACATTTTCTTCTCTTGAACTCTTGCACTAGTACACAATGGAGGCATAGTTGAGCGACTATGCCTAGGGTTTTTCTCCTAGTCGATTGAGCTCTCCTCAAGGACTTTTCATGGTGAATCTTGGATCTTGCATGCTTTGTAAGTTGTTTTAAATGCTATGCTTGGATATTTTCATAAGAATTGTTGCTACTCTTGTTAAGTAGGTTAATTTGGCATTTGTGTGCATGTCCCTTGTTGAATTTGTCCTCAATTTCTAAAGATTTGAGGAGAGTAGTTTGATTTTTCTCCCTTGAATTTCTAGAGAATTAAGAACCCTAATTTAAACCCTAGGGAAAATAGGCTAATTTGCCCTACTGTGTTGGAATTAGGTTTTCTCTTTTAGATTGCCCTATATTTGGTTTGTATCCTAGAATCCATTGCCCTAGGTGGAGAAGGCACTAGTCTTCATCTAGTGAATAGGTTTTAATTTGTAAAACCCTCGTTTAATTAATAGCCCTTTTTCTACTATTGCCTTAGTATTGGGGATAATTTTCACCTAAAATGTGTTCTATTGGTTTCGTAATGCTCCTTGATGAATGTCATATGGTGTAGAATCAACTTTATGTACATTAGGAAAGCAAAAACGGTGTTTTTCATGCATTTTTCTGCAATTTATTAGGTCTGACGTCATCATTTAAATTGTATTTATTGGCTAATTGGATGGTCAAAAGTTGTTAATTTTTATTTCCTAAGTTGTCAATTTTCTAATATTTCATTTCATGTACTTTTTGTGCATTTTGAATGGTTAGATTTGTTGTTGTTATAAGGTAACATTTGTTGTCCAAAATTGCCTATTTTTGCCCTAGCTATAGTGACTTTATGTCCAGTGAGCTTAAGGTGTGTTTTAGGAACCTATCTGAGACTCCACTAGTCTAGATAGCCTTGGGATTGACCCATAGGCCCTGTGAACCCTTTTTCTTGCTTTACACTCAACTCCATCTTGTCGTAGGTGGATATAGTTTGTAGGAGTTTTGGGGGGTACTTAGTGTGAAAATTCAGAGGCCCGAATCCTATTGCAGCAACTGGAAATAATTATCCTAATTGTTAAATTAATTTTTAACAATTTATTTATTGTTTGCTATAGCAAATACTGAATTAATCACACTGCAAACTACACAGATAAATTGCGGAAGGAATAAACACTGAAGAAAAACTAGAACACACACATAAAATGACTCAATTATTTTTGGACCAATGTCCCCAGAAAAACCCGACTTGGGAAAACTGGTGCAGCAGCTGAGGGTTTTATTATTATGCAACAATGAAATAATCTGAGTACAATTGGATGCCGAAACTGGTAATCCTACAGAGAAAAAAACTGGCAAGAAAAATTTAGTGAGGAATTTCCACACTCCACAAGCAAATCCGAGCTCTGGCCTCAACTGAAATTGAGTTGTCCAAATTGGCTCTGCGCAATCACTGCATCACCTTAGTGCAGTCACTTCTGCACTTACCTCAGAACTGCTTCTCCTCAAGTCGTTTGGTCTATTGTTGTCTAGGAAAATGTCTCTCCTGGCCTCTGGAACCTCTGCCTAGATTTTGGCACTGAAACTCTACTTGTCCCCAGCAATTTTGAAATTGCCTCTAGAAGCTACTGTGTTGCTTTGTGTCAGCCTCACAGTGGCTTCTCTGCCTCTCTACAAATGCACTCACCGGATCTAGAATCCTTCCTACGGCTTCACTGTCTCTGCCCCTCTCTATTAACTGACTGTTGCTACTCTGGAAATCGATATGTTCATGAAATCAAACTCTCCAAGCGATTCCTTCAAGCCCCATCGACTTCTTCTTATAATCTTCTATTGAGACTTCAACGGCCAAGATTAGATCTTAATCGATGGCTATGATTAACTTGAAGTCAATCCATGTGAGTTTCTAAAACATTCACACCATAAATTAATTAATTTTGTAATTAGTCATATTCCCTAAGTTTAGACTTGGGAAATATTTAAAAACTAATTATAATCTAATTAAGTCATTTCTAGGTGGAATTTCCATAAACGATTTCTGGGTTTTGGAGATCTCATGCATTCTACCCTCCACAAAATTTCAAGGCTAGAACACATCCGATGCTACAAAAACTAACACTCCCTCTTAGCAAGGAATGTGTTCTAGTGTCGTTGCCTTATGTAGCAACACCCTGTCTCTGCATCATCTCCTATCACGCTGTTGATGTCTGGCTGCTACTACCCACCAACTACTACGCAACTCTGATATATGTTGCATCTGTACTGCTACTGACCCTGTTGAACTGTTGCCAACATTGCATCTACATTGCAACTCCCTCTTCATTTGTTGTTGCTGCAACTACAACATCTGCAACTGAAAAGTATCCTAAACACTGAATCAACTGTGATCAGTATGGTGCATCTGTCACCCGAGTCTCTGACTGTTACTAGTATTTGCGTTGTCACTGAGGCATCCGCGTTGCCACTGACTCTGCACTGTGCCAACTGCACTGTTGCCAATTCTGCACTGCGCTCCCCAGCATCTGACTGCAACTAGACTATGCATTTGTCACTCTAGCATCTAACTGCATCTATTGCCACTGACCCATCCTTCCAGTGAAATACTGTGGACCCCCGTAGCAAGGTATTGATTCGAGAGGTAGACCTCCTCAAGAATCTTGCCCATCTATAGCACTCTGGGCTACAAAAACAAATCTCCCCATTTCACTCCTGGGCTTATGTCAGCAAACATGGCGAAGTCTTCCTCCAACCTGGAGGACAGCTTATCGATCTTTGTTGATGTTGCTTGCTTATCATCTTTGTCATTCTTCCTGAGAGGACACTGGGTACTGTAGCGACCAAGCTCACCACATCTAAAGCACTTGACCATTGACAGGTCCTTCTTCTTCTTTCGTTGCTCCCCCTATCCCTGATTGGGACCCTTTGATGCGAGGGCCACATTCTCCTCTTCCTTGCTTCAATCCACTGTTGTTGCCACTAATCAAGCTCTTCACTACGTCTTGTCTCAGCTCCTCTTGTTGCAAATCGGCCCACATCCTGTCCCACCAAGGTGTCTCTGCCCAAGATACTTTGGACAACTAACTGCCACTCGTCTTAGACAATGTTGAGTGTCAATAGCACTAGCTCTATGGCTTGAGGCGCTGCCCCAACAACTGCAAGTTGGTCCCAAATCTCGTGAATCCTGGTGAGAAAGGGGTCTATGCGTTCGCCTTTCTACATCCTGGTGCATCTCAACTTCTCCTCCAAGTACATCTTTCATTGCTTGGAAGTGCCCTGGTACAACGTGGAAAGTGTATCACACATCTCCTTGGCAGTATCCTTGCCAACTATGTGTGATACAATGTGATCCCGAACACCATCAAGGATCAACCTCTTTGCCCTCGCCATCTCCTTTCTATACTCCTTCAGTTGATCTGCATCCGTGGGGATAGCTACCACTGCATCTATATATGTCTTCAGGCCATATTGATCCAAAAGGAAGGACATCCTTGCCTTTCAAATGACATAGTTAGAAGCACCATCCAACCTGTCCTGATCTCGAAGTCCAACAATGGCCATCTCAACCAATGTCGAAAATCTCCTCTTCCAATCTGCTCAGCTGCTGCTAGGCTATTCGCACTCCCTTCCAGAGTGAGAAACTCTGCTCACAATGATCGCTGATTTACAAGGGAAATCCAACTTCTTGAGACTGGAAGTTCCCTAAGGAAAACTTCCCCTCAATGTGTGCTCTTCTTCCACCCAACACTAGTTTTGCTCTAGCAAACTGTTGAGCCCAGCTAGAGATCTACTTTGCGAAAATATTGAGGTTGCTTCCTCTGCCTCTAGAATCCCTCGATTTGGAGAGATCGAATTTTTTGTCCCTCTCTCTGAAAAATCAATTCTCCTCAAGAAATTCAACCTCTTAGCCAAGGTGACTGCGTTGGCTCTGGGGTTTCAATCTGATGCCCCTCAATGAACAACGAAACTCCATCTTCCTTCACTACTGAGCTCTTCAGCTGATCATTTGTGCTCTGATACCATGTGAAAATTCGGAGGCCCAAATCCTATTGCAACAACTCGAAATAATTATCCTAATTGTTAAATTAATTTTTAACAATTTATTTATTGTTTGCTACAACAAATACTGAATCAATCACACTACAACCTACACAAATAAATTGCGGAAGAAATAAACACTGGAAAAAATACTAGCACACATACATAAAATGACTTAGTTATTTTTGAACCAATGTCCCCGGAAAAACCCAACTTGGGAAAATCGATGCAGCAGCTGAGGGTTTTATTATTATGTAGCAGTGAAAAAATCTAAGTACAACTAGATGCCGAAACTGGCAATCGTACAAAGAAAAAACTAGCAAGAAAAATCTAGTGAAGAGTTTCCTCATTCCACAGGCAAATCCGAGCTCTAACCTCAACTCAAATTGAGTCGTCCAAACTGGCTCCGCACAGTCACTGCGTCACCCTAGCGCAGTCACTTCTGCACTCAACTCGGAACAACGTCTCTTCAAGTCGTTTAGTTTGTTGTTGTCTGAGAAAATGTCTCTCCTAGCCTCTGGAACCTCTGGCTAGCTTCTGGCACTGAAACTCTGCTTCTCCCCAGTAATTTTGAAATTGCCTCTAGAGGCTACTACGCTACTCTGCACCAGCCTCACTGTGGCTTCTCTGCCTCCCTGCAAATGCACTCACCGGATCTAGAATCCTTCCTCCGGCTTCACTGTCTCTGCCCCTCTCTCACTGCTTTGATCTCACTAGCTCTCTCTCCGACAACTGACTACTGCTACTCTAGAAATCGATTTGCTCATGAAATCAAACTCTCCAAGTGATTTCTCCAAGCCCATCAATTTCTTCTTATAATCCTCTGTTGAGACTTCAACGACCAAGATTAGATCTTATTCGATGGCTAGGATTAACTTAAAGTCGATCTGTGTGAGTTTCTAGAACATTCACACCATAACTTAATTAATTCTAATTAATTAATCATATTCCCTAAGTTTAGACTTAGGGAATATTTAAAAATTGACTAATAATCTAATTAAGTCATTTCTAGGTGGAATTTCCATAAACGATTTCTAGGGTTTGGAAATCTTATGCATTCTAGCCTCTCCACAAAATTTCAGGGCTAGAACACATCCGATGCTACAAAAACTAACACTTAGTTTTAAGTCTCCTAGGTTTACCTAAACCCCGATTCCTACCGAGAAGCCTCCCTCGTGGTGGCTGGTTGTCACCACTAAAATAGAAGAGGGGTAGTTACTTAGGTGACAATGGTAACACCCCTGTCTTATTGTGCAAGTTTCTTGCTTGGTGAAGGCTTTCACCAAGGTGCAAGATTTTGCAGCAATGGGATCTTCACAATCCCTCTATATCGTCGGACTGAACCCTACATTCAAATGGCCCACGCGAATTGCAAAGTGAAGCGAGCCCTCAGATGACATAACCACCTTTTCCCTGCAACTTTCACCACCATTGATCTTCCTCATTTGAAAATCCTCGTTTTCCTACTGGTCATTTCACATGCAATTTAGAGAAGGCCATCCAAGGTCAACCACCATTGCTCTAGAAGCCTAAATAAATTGACCCAAAAACGGATAAAATGAAAAAAATAAAAAGAGGTGTACTTGGGTAGATGGAATAAAGATGTGTGGCATCAATTGGTGGAAGGACAATAGTTTCATTTATGAATCTTAAATGTATGAGTAAAGGGAGAATTAAGAGGCTCACGTGATTTATTTTTGTTGTTGAAGAAAGGAGAAGAAGAGTGGCATATTGTTAAAATTGGCAACTAGGGCCAAACTCCATGTGGGTCATCTTATTAATGGAAGCTGATATTTTTCTTGGATCCCTCTCATCGAGAGGTGTAGGATTACTCTAAAGATCATCCGATTCCGATAAGTATTCATGGAGATATGAATTTATTTGTGTTATGGGACAATTCGTCAAGGTCGGCCAGCAACCAAATAAACCCCACTTGTGCTTAACGTTTTAGTATAAATAGAGGTGGCCTTCAAGTCATTTCAACACACTTGGGATCTCTTCCTTTCTACTTGTCTTTGGGTTTTAGTAGGAGGAGAGATCCTAAGGGATAACGCTGCCCTAATCCAGAAGGCAGAAGCTGGAACTGCTGGGAAAAGTCGGAACTGCCGGAACTACCAGGAATAGCCGGAACTGTCAGGAACAGCAGGAACTGCCAAAATAGTCGGGAAAGCTGACGCAAAGGGCAAAAGCCGGAACTGCCAAAACTGCCGAAAAAAGCCGGAACTGCCAAGAATAGCCGGAACTGCCGGGAATAGCCGGAATTGCGGGAACTGCCGGAATTGTCGGGAACTACTGGAACTACCAGAACTGCTAGAACTACCGGAACTACTAGAACTACCGGAACTGTCGCGAACTGCCGGAACTGTCGGGAATAGGCGGAACTGTCGGGAACAGCCAAAACTGCGGGAACTGTCGGGAACTTTCGGAGCCTCTGTCTCCAAAGGAGAGCAGCATGCAAGGGACAGCTAACTAACATTAGGACAGTTGTATGATACTTAGTAGCAATACACCAAGCATGCCATGTCACAGCTAGCATGCAGCAGCAAGCATGCTAAGGACAACAAGCATGCTAAGGACAAGAAGCATGCTAGGGACAACAAGAAAGCAAGGTGCAGCCAGAGCATAGGTCAATAAGCCAACATGGTGTAGCAATGGCACATAATGCAGTACAGTGATGGGTACAGTCATGATTAATGAAGCGTGATGAGATGCAACATAGTGATGATGGGTGCAGCATGATGACGAAATGCAGCACAACGATAGGTGAAGGAGTCACCTTGGAGAATCAGTTGAAGCAGCAGGTCTTCAAAGTTCAACTGATCTCATGTATCATCTTCTTAGAGATGATCTATGCTCTTATCTAGATAAGTCAAAGTGTTGACTTCTATTGTAAACATACTATCTCTCTCTGTTGAACTATTAAAGAACATATAAGAAGAATTGGTCAAGGGTTTCCCCACATTGGGGTTTGTCCCTGGCTAGCGCCACATCTTGTGTCCTCTTGTCTTGGCTTGTCTTCTACGATTTATGTTTATGTTCTATCTGCAGTTTACTTTAATGTTGATGTGATTGCCAATCTGGAAAAGATATTGAGCTAATTGTGAAAATTGAAATAAATTGCTCTAAGCATAGAACATACCTAAAATTTAAAATGGTATCAAAGCTGAGGTGAAGACAATGCCCAAGCAAGAGTGAAAGAGCAATCATTGAAGACAGTTGGGAAAGGACAAAAGGATCAATGGATTTCTCATCCCTCTTCAAATTCACCAAGGGTGAAGTCGAAGCAGAGAATATTATCAGAATGGCGCAGCAGAAGTTTCTAATGACCTACCTAAAGATCACTTCAATGGGAAGTCTGGATCTAAGGGTGGAAGGAAAGGTAGATACCTTGGTTGTAATAAGTTCGGCCATTATGAGAAGTAGTGTCTAAGGTAGGGACACATCACTTAATGATGATAACAATTATTCCAGGGACATTTTCAATGATCAGAGGAATGACAGGTAATGCAGGTCATCAAGGAAACAGCCGACTCTTTAGAGAAAGCAAGGAACCCCAAGTATGAAGAATCACATGTTGTTTTTGATAAAATAAAGAAGCGTTATCTTGTATTGACCCTCTCCTTCAGATTCTTTGGGAATCTGGCTTATTGATTGTAGTGCTTCAAGGCACTTCATCGGATAGAAGGGTGCACTCTCTAATTTGGTAGAGATGGAAACAACCGTGGGATTATACTTGGAGT